>JAXIVJ010002014.1:0-120012 GCA_036785665.1 Chirona hameri | reverse complement strand
GGGGGAGTCATGTGTCGGCCCCGCCAGTGTACGGGGGGGGGGGGGGGGTCATGAGTCGGCCCCACCAGTGTACGGGGGGGGGGGGGGGGTCATGAGTCGGCCCCACCAGTGTACGGGGGGGGGGGGTCATGTGTCGGCCCCCGCCAGTGTACGGGGGGGGGGGTCATGAGTCGGCCCCACCAGTGTACGGGGGAGGGGGGTCATGAGTCGGCCCCACCAGTGTACGGGGGGGGAGTCATGTGTCGGCCCCGACAGTGTACGATGGGGTCATGTGTCGGCCCACCTGTGTACGGGGAGGGGGGGGGGGGTCATGTGTCGGCCCGCCAGTGTACGGGGGAGGAGTCATGTGTCGGCCCCGCCAGTGTACGGGGGGGGGGAGTCATGTGTCGGCCCCGCCAGTGTACAGGGGGGGGGGGGAGTCATGTGTCGGCCCCACCAGTGTACGATGGGGTCATGTGTCGGCCCCGCCAGTGTACGGGGGGGGGGGGGGGTCATGAGTCGGCCCCGCCAGTGTACGGGGGGAGTCATGTGTCGGCCCCGACAGTGTACGATGGGGTCATGTGTCGGCCCCACCTGTGTACGGGGGAGGGGGGGGGGGGGGGGTCATGTGTCGGCCGCCAGTGTACGGGGGAGGAGTCATGTGTCGGCCCCGCCAGTGTACGGAGGGGGGGGGGGTCATGTGTCGGCCCGCCAGTGTACGGAGGGGGGGGGGGTCATGTGTCGGCCCCGCCAGTGTACGGGGGGGAGTCATGTGTCGGCCCCGCCAGTGTACGGAGGGGGGGGGGGGGGGGGGGGTCATGTGTCGGCCCCGCCAGTGTACGATGGGGTCATGTGTCGGCCCCGCCAGTGTACGGGGGGGGGGGGTCATGAGTCGGCCCCGCCAGTGTACGGGGGGGAGTCATGTGTCGGGCCCCGACAGTGTACGATGGGGTCATGTGTCGGCCCCACCTGTGTACGGGGGAGGGGGGGGGGGGGGGGGTCATGTGTCGGCCCGCCAGTGTACGGGGGAGGAGTCATGTGTCGGCCCCGCCAGTGTACGGGGGGGAGTCATGTGTCGGCCCCGCCAGTGTACAGGGGGGGGGGAGTCATGTGTCGGCCCCACCAGTGTACGATGGGGTCATGTGTCGGCCCCGCCAGTGTACGGGGGGGGGGGTCATGAGTCGGGCCCCGCCAGTGTACGGGGGGAGTCATGTGTCGGCCCCGCCAGTGTACGATGGGGTCATGTGTCGGCCCCACCTGTGTACGGGGGAGGGGGGGTGTCATGTGTCGGCCCGCCAGTGTACGGGGGGAGTCATATGTCGGCCCCGCCAGTGTACGGGGGGGGGGAGTCATGTGTTGGCCCCGCCAGTGTACGGCGGGGGGGGGGGGGGGTCATGTGTCGGCCCCGCCAGTGTACGGGGGGGGAGTCATGTGTCGGCCCCGCCAGTGTACGGGGGGGGGGGGTCATGTGTCGGCCCCGCCAGTGTACGGGGGGGGGAGTCATGTGTCGGCCTCGCCAGTGTACGATGGGATCATGTGTCGGCCCCGCAGTGTTACGGGGGGGGGGGAGTCATGTGTCGGCCCCGCCAGTGTACGATGGGGTCATGTGTCGGCCCCACCTGTGTACGGGGGGGGGGGGGTCATGTGTTGGCCCGCCAGTGTACGGGGGGGGAGTCATGTGTCGGCCCCGCCAGTGTACGATGGGGTCATGTGTCGGCCCCACCTGTGTACGGGGGGGTCATGTGTTGGCCCGCCAGTGTACGGGGGGGGGGGAAGTCATGTGTCGGCCCCGCCGTGTACGATGGGGGCATGTGTCGGCCCCGCCAGTGTACGGGGGGGTCATGTGTCGGCCCCACCTGTGTACGGGGGGGGGGGGTCATGTGTCGGCCCGCCAGTGTACGGGGGGGGGGGGGGGTCATGTGTCGGCCCCGCCAGTGTACGGGGGGGTCATGTGTCGGCCCCACTTGTGTACGGGGGGGGGGGGGGGTCATGGGTCCGGTCCGCCAGTGTACGGGGGGGGGGGGGGGGTCATGTGTCGGCCCCACCAGTGTACGGGGGAGGGGGGTCATGTGTCGGCCCGCCAGTGTACGGGGGGGGGGGGGTCATGAGTCGGCCCCACCAGTGTACGGGGGGGGGGGGGTCATGTGTCGGCCCGCCAGTGTACGGGGGGGGGGGTCATGTGTCGGCCCCGCCAGTGTACGGGGGGGGGGGGGTCATGTGTCGGCCCGCCAGTGTACGGGGGGGGGGGGTCATGAGTCGGCCCCACCAGTGTACGGGGGGGGGGGAATCATGTGTCGGCCCCCGCCAGTGTACGGGGGGGGTCATGTGTCGGCCCCACCTGTGTACGGGGGGGGGGGGGGGGGTCATGTGTCGGCCCGCCAGTGTACGGGGGGAGGTCATGTGTCGGCCCCGCCAGTGTACGGGGGGGGGGGGGTAATGAGTCGGCCCCACCAGTGTACGGGGGGGGGGGGGTCATGTGTCGGCCCCGCCAGTGTACGGGGGGGGGGGGGGGGGTCATGTGTCGGCCCCGCCAGTGTACGGGGGGGTCATGTGTCGGCCCGCCAGTGTACGGAGGGGGGGGGGGGGGTCATGTGTCGGCCCCGCCAGTGTACGGGGGGGGGAGTCATGTGTCGGCACCGCCTGTGTACGGGGGGTCATGTGTCGGCCCCGCCAGTGTACGGGGGGGGGGGGGGGGTCATGTGTCGGCCCCGCCAGTGTACGGGGGGGGGGGGGGGGTCATGTGTCGGCCCCGCCAGTGTACAGGGGGGGGGAGTCATGTGTCGGCACCCGCCTGTGTACGGGGGGTCATGTGTCGGCCCCCGCCAGTGTACGGGGGGTCATGTGTCGGCCCCGCCAGTGTACGATGGGGTCATGTGTCGGCCCCGCCAGTGTACGGGGGGGGGGGGTCATGAGTCGGCCCCGCCAGTGTACGGGGGGTCATGTGTCGGCCCCGCCAGTGTACGGGGGGGGGGGGGGGTCATGAGTCGGCCCCGCCAGTGTACGATGGGGTCATGTGTCGGCCCCGCCAGTGTACGGGGGGGGGGGGGGGGGTCATGAGTCGGCCCCCGCCAGTGTACGGGGGGGGGGGGTCATGTGTCGGCCCCGCCAGTGTACGATGGGGTCATGTGTCGGCCCCGCCAGTGTACGATGGGGTCATATGTCGGCCCCCGCCAGTGTACGGGGGGGGGGGTCATCAGTCGGCCCCGCCAGTGTACGGGGGGTCATGTGTCGGCCCCGCCAGTGTACGGGGGGGGGGGGTCATGAGTCGGCGCCCGCCAGTGTACGATGGGGTCATGTGTCGGCCCCGCCAGTGTACGGGGGGGGGGGGGTCATGAGTCGGCCCCGCCAGTGTACGGGGGGGGGGGTCATGTGTCGGCCCCGCCAGTGTACGATGGAGTCATGTGTCGGCCCCGCCAGTGTACGATGGGGTCATATGTCGGCCCCGCCAGTGTACGGGGGGGGGGGTCATCAGTCGGCCCCGCCAGTGTACGGGGGGGGGGGGGTCATGTGTTGGCCCCGCCAGTGTACGGGGGGGGGGGGGTCATGTGTCGGCCTCACCAGTGTACGGGGGAGGGGGGTCATGAGTCGGCCCCACCAGTATACGGGGGGTCATGAGTCGGCCCGCCAGTGTACGGGGGGGGGGGGTCATGTGTCGGCCCCCGCCAGTGTACGGGGGGGGGGGGGGGGGGGGTCATGAGTCGGCCCCACCAGTGTACGGGGGAGGGGGGTCATGAGTCGGCCCCACCAGTGTACGATGGGGTCATGTGTCGGCCCCGCCAGTGTACGGGGGGGGGGGGAGTCATGTGTCGGCCCCGCCAGTGTACGATGGGGTCATGTGTCGGCCCGCCAGTGTACGATGGGGTCATGTGTCGGCCCGCCAGTGTACGGGGGGGGGGGGTCATGAGTCGGCCCCGCCAGTGTACGGGGGGTAGGGTTATGTGTCAGCACCGCCAGTGTACGGGGGGGGGGGGTCATGTGTCGGCCCCGCCAGTGTACGGGGGGGGGGAGGTCATGTGTCGGCCCCGCCAGTGTACGATGGGGGCATGTGTCGGCCCCCCGCCAGTGTACGGGGGGGGGGGGGGAGGTCATGTGTCGGCCCCGCCAGTGTACGATGGGGGGCATGTGTCGGCCCCCGCCAGTGTACGATGGGTGTCATGTGTCGGCCCACCAGTGTACGGGGGGGGGGGGGAGTCATGAGTCGGCCCCGCCAGTGTACGGGGGGGGAGTCATGTGTCGGCCCCGCCAGTGTACGGGGGGAGGGGAGCCATGTGTCTGCCCCGCCAGTGTACGATGGGGTCATGTGTCGGCCCCGCCAGTGTACGGGGGGGGGGGGGGGTCATGAGTCGGCCCCACCAGTGTACGGGGGGGGGGGGGGGGGTCATGTGTCGGCCCCGCCAGTGTACGGGGGGGGGGGGGGGGTCATGAGTCGGCCCCGCCAGTGTACGGGGGGAGGGGGGAGTCATGTGTCGGCCCCGCCAGTGTACGATGGGGGCATGTGTCGGCCCCGCCAGTGTACGGGGGTGTCATGTGTCGGCCCCACCTGTGTACGGGGGGGGGGGGTCATGTGTCGGCCGCCAGTGTACGGGGGGGGGAGTCATGTGTCGGCCCCGCCAGTGTACGATGGGGGCATGTGTCGGCCCCGCCAGTGTACGGGGGGGGGGGTCATGTGTCGGCCCCACCTGTGTACGGGGGAGGGGGGGGGGGGGTCATGTGTCGGCCCCGCCAGTGTACGATGGGGTTCATGTGTCGGCCCCGCCAGTGTACGGGGGGGGGGGGGGTCATGAGTCGCCCCGCCAGTGTACGGGGGGGGGGGGAGTCATGTGTCGGCCCCGCCAGTGTACGATGGGGGGCATGTGTCGGCCCCGCCAGTGTACGGGGGGGGGGGGGTCATGTGTCGGCCCCACCTGTGTACGGGGGGGGGGGGGTCATGTGTCGGCCCGCCAGTGTACGGGGGGGGAGTCATGTGTCGGCCCCGCCAGTGTACGGGGGGGGGGGGGTCATGTGTCGGCCCCACCTGTGTACGGGGGGGTCATGTGTCGGCCCCGCCAGTGTACGGGGGGGGAGTCATGTGTCGGCCCCGCCAGTGTACGGGGGGGGGGGGGGGTCATGTGTCGGCCCCACCTGTGTACGGGGGGGTCATGTGTCGGCCCCGCCAGTGTACGGGGGGGGGGGTCATGTGTCCGGCCCCACCTGTGTACGGGGGGGTCCATGTGTCGGCCCGCCAGTGTACGGGGGGGAGTCATGTGTCGGCCCCGCCAGTGTACGGGGGGGGGGGGGGGTCATGAGTCGGCCCCACCAGTGTACGGGGGGGGGGGGGTCATGAGTCGGCCCCACCAGTGTACGGGGGGGGGGGGGGTCATGTGTCGGCCCCCGCCAGTGTACGGGGGGGGGGGGGTCATGAGTCGGGCCCCCACCAGTGTACGGGGAGGGGGGTCATGAGTCGGCCCCACCAGTGTACGGGGGGAGTCATGTGTCGGCCCCGACAGTGTACGATGGGGGTCATGTGTCGGCCCCACCTGTGTACGGGGGAGGGGGGGGGGGTCATGTGTCGGCCCGCCAGTGTACGGGGGAGGAGTCATGTGTCGGCCCCGCCAGTGTACGGGGGGGAGTCATGTGTCGGCCCCGCCAGTGTACAGGGGGGGGGGGAGTCATGTGTCGGCCCCACCAGTGTACGATGGGGTCATGTGTCGGCCCCGCCAGTGTACGGGGGGGGGGGGGGTCATGAGTCGGCCCCGCCAGTGTACGGGGGGAGTCATGTGTCGGCCCCGACAGTGTACGATGGGGTCATGTGTCGGCCCCACCTGTGTACGGGGGAGGGGGGGGGGGGGGGGGGTCATGTGTCGGCCCGCCAGTGTACGGGGGAGGAGTCATGTGTCGGCCCCGCCAGTGTACGGAGGGGGGGGGGAGGGTCATGTGTCGGCCCGCCAGTGTACGGAGGGGGGGGGGGGGGTCATGTGTCGGCCCCGCCAGTGTACGGGGGGAGTCATGTGTCGGCCCCCGCCAGTGTACGGAGGGGGGGGGGGGGGTCATGTGTCGGCCCCGCCAGTGTACGATGGGGTCATGTGTCGGCCCCCGCCAGTGTACGGGGGGGGGGGGGGGGGGTCATGAGTCGGCCCCGCCAGTGTACGGGGGGGGAGTCATGTGTCGGCCCCGACAGTGTACGATGGGGTCATGTGTCGGCCCCACCTGTGTACGGGGGAGGGGGGGGGGGGTCATGTGTCGGCCCGCCAGTGTACGGGGAGGAGTCATGTGTCGGCCCCGCCAGTGTACGGGGGGGAGTCATGTGTCGGCCCCGCCAGTGTACAGGGGGGGGGGGGGGAGTCATGTGTCGGCCCCACCAGTGTACGATGGGGTCATGTGTCGGCCCGCCAGTGTACGGGGGGGGGGGGTCATGAGTCGGCCCCGCCAGTGTACGGGGGGAGTCATGTGTCGGCCCCGCCAGTGTACGATGGGGTCATGTGTCGGCCCCACCTGTGTACGGGGGAGGGGGGGGTGTCATGTGTCGGCCCGCCAGTGTACGGGGGGAGTCATATGTCGGCCCCGCCAGTGTACGGGGGGGGGAGTCATGTGTTGGCCCCGCCAGTGTACGGCGGGGGGGGGGGGGTCATGTGTCGGCCCCGCCAGTGTACGGGGGGGGGAGTCATGTGTCGGCCCGCCAGTGTACGGGGGGGGGGGGGGTCATGTGTCGGCCCCGCCAGTGTACGGGGGGGGGGGGGAGTCATGTGTCGGCCCTCGCCAGTGTACGATGGGATCATGTGTAGTGTACGGGGGGGGGGGGAGTCATGTGTCGGCCTCGCCAGTGTACGATGGGATCATGTGTCGGCCCCGCCAGTGTACGGGGGGGGAGTCATGTGTCGGCCCCGCCAGTGTACGATGGGGTCATGTGTCGGCCCCACCTGTGTACGGGGGGGGGGGGGGGGGGGTCATGTGTTGGCCCGCCAGTGTACGGGGGGGGGGAGTCATGTGTCGGCCCCGCCAGTGTACGATGGGGTCATGTGTCGGCCCCACCTGTGTACGGGGGGGTCATGTGTTGGCCCGCCAGTGTACGGGGGGGAGTCATGTGTCGGCCCCGCCGTGTACGATGGGGGCATGTGTCGGCCCCGCCAGTGTACGGGGGGGTCATGTGTCGGCCCCACCTGTGTACGGGGGGGGGGTCATGTGTCGGCCCGCCAGTGTACGGGGGGGGGGGGTCATGTGTCGGCCCCGCCAGTGTACGGGGGGGGGGGGTCATGTGTCGGCCCCACTTGTGTACGGGGGGGGGGGGTCATGGGTCGGTCCGCCAGTGTACGGGGGGGGGGGGGGGGTCATGTGTCGGCCCCACCAGTGTACGGGGGGGGGGGGTCATGTGTCGGCCCGCCAGTGTACGGGGGGGGGGGGGTCATGAGTCGGCCCCCAGTACGAGTGGTGGGGGGGGGGGGGGGTCATGTGTCGGCCCGCCAGTGTACGGGGGGGGGGGGGGGGGTCATGTGTCGGCCCCGCCAGTGTACGGGGGGGGGGGGGGTCATGTGTCGGCCCGCCAGTGTACGGGGGGGGGGGGTCATGAGTCGCCCCACCAGTGTACGGGGGGGGGGAATCATGTGTCGGCCCCGCCAGTGTACGGGGGGGGGGGGTCATGTGTCGGCCCCACCTGTGTACGGGGGGGGGGGGGTCATGTGTCGGCCCGCCAGTGTACGGGGGGAGGTCATGTGTCGGCCCCGCCAGTGTACGGGGGGGGGGGGTAATGAGTCGGCACCACCAGTGTACGGGGGGGGGGGGGGGTCATGTGTCGGCCCCGCCAGTGTACGGGGGGGGGGGGTCATGTGTCGGCCCCGCCAGTGTACGGGGGGGGTCATGTGTCGGCCCGCCAGTGTACGGAGGGGGGGGGCGGTCATGTGTCGGCCCCGCCAGTGTACGGGGGGGGGGAGTCATGTGTCGGCACCCGCCTGTGTACGGGGGGTCATGTGTCGGCCCCGCCAGTGTACGGGGGGGGGGGGGGGGGGTCATGTGTCGGCCCACGCCAGTGTACGGGGGGGGGGGGTCATGTGTCGGCCCCGCCAGTGTACAGGGGGGGGGGGGGAGTCATGTGTCGGCACCCGCCTGTGTACGGGGGGGTCATGTGTCGGCCCCGCCAGTGTACGGGGGGTCATGTGTCGGCCCCGCCACGTGTACGATGGGGTCATGTGTCGGACCCCGCCAGTGTACGGGGGGGGGGGGGGGTCATGAGTCGGCCCCGCCAGTGTACGGGGGGTCATGTGTCGGCCCCGCCAGTGTACGGGGGGGGGGGGGTCATGAGTCGGCCCCGCCAGTGTACGATGGGGTCATGTGTCGGCCCCGCCAGTGTACGGGGGGGGGGGGGTCATGAGTCGGCCCCGCCAGTGTACGGGGGGGGTCATGTGTCGGCCCCGCCAGTGTACGATGGGGTCATGTGTCGGCCCCGCCAGTGTACGATGGGGTCATATGTCGGCCCCGCCAGTGTACGGGGGGGGGGTCATCAGTCGGCCCCGCCAGTGTACGGGGGGTCATGTGTCGGCCCCGCCAGTGTACGGGGGGGGGGGGTCATGAGTCGGCCCCGCCAGTGTACGATGGGGTCATGTGTCGGCCCCGCCAGTGTACGGGAGGGGGGTCATGAGTCGGCCCCGCCAGTGTACGGGGGGGGGGGGTCATGTGTCGGCCCCGCCAGTGTACGATGGAGTCATGTGTCGGCCCCGCCAGTGTACGATGGGGTCATATGTCGGGCCCCGCCAGTGTAACGGGGTGGGGGGGGGGTCATCAGTCGCCCCGCCAGTGTACGGGGGGGAGGGGGTCATGAGTCAGCCCGCCAGTGTACGGGGGAGGGGGGGGTCATGTGTCGGCCCCGCCAGTGTACGATGGGGTCATGTGTCGGCCCCGCCAGTGTACGATGGGGTCATATGTCGGCCCCGCCAGTGTACGGGGGGGGGGGGGGGGGGTCATCAGTCGGCCCCACCAGTGTACGGGAGGGGTCATGAGTCGGCCCCACCAGTGTACGGGGGGGGGGGGGGGTGTCATGTGTCGGCCCCGCCAGTGTACGGGGGGGGGTCATGTGTCGGCCACCGCCAGTGTACGGGGGGGGGGGGGTCATGTGTCGGCCCCGCCAGTGTACGATGGGGTCATGTGTCGGCCCGCCAGTGTACGGGGGGTGGAGTCATGTGTCGGCCCCGCCAGTGTACGGGGGGGAGGTCATGTGTCGGCCCCGCCAGTGTACGATGGGGTCATGTGTCGGCCCCGCCAGTGTACGGGGGGTCATGAGTCGGCCACCACCAGTGTACGGGGGGGGGGGTCATGAGTCGGCCCCGCCAGTGTACGGGGGGGAGGTCATGTGTCGGCCCCGCCAGTGTACGATGGGGTCATGTGTCGGCACCCGCCAGTGTACGGGGGTCATGTGTCGGCCCCCACCTGTGTACGGGGGGGTTCATGTGTCGGCCCCGCCAGTGTACGGGGGGGGGGGGGGTCATTTGTCGGCCCCGCCAGTGTACGGGGGGGAGGTCATGTGTCGGCCCCGCCAGTGTACGGGGGGGGGGGTCATTTGTCGGCCCCGCCAGTGTACGGGGGGGAGGTCATGTGTCGGCCCCGCCAGTGTACGATGGGGTCATGTGTCGGCCCCGCCAGTGTACGGGGGGTCATGGAGTCGGCCCCACCAGTGTACGGGGGGGGGGGGGTCATGAGTCGGCCCCGCCAGTGTACGGGGGGGGGTCATGAGTCGGCCCCGCCTGTGTACGGGGGGGGGGAGTCATGTGTCGGCCCCGCCAGTGTACGATGGGGTCATGTGTCGGCACTCGTGTGTGCGTGTCTCCATCGTGGTACCATCGATGTCATGCTAGTAGTGATACTCCGTCTGCCCTATCGGAATGGGAATCAGTTATTAACTGTGCTGTGTTGGTTACGTATCATGCCTTCATCGTTCGTCTTGGAGGCCGCTTCTGGCTGCTGAACACTATGTAGAGTGAACGTCATCGCCCTTCAGCAACAGCTGGAACGTCATCGCTCTTCCCTTCAACTACAGCTGGAACGTCATCGCTCTTCCCTTCAGCTACAGCTGGAACGTCATCGCTCTTCCCTTCAGCTACAGCTGCGAGCACTGGTCAAGGACAGCACATCGTTTAAACGATCGTTTGTCCGTGCCCGCAGCAGATTTACCAGATGGCGATTCAGTGTGTTACCGGTCATTCTCCCCGTCCACAGGACATTTACCAGATGGCGATTCAGATTGCCGATGGCATGGCGTACCTGACGCAGATGAACTCGGTGCACCGCGACCTGGCCGCGCGAAACTGCATGGTCGCCGACGACATGACAATCAAGATCGGCGACTTCGGCATGACGCGCCACCTCTACGAGAAGAACTACTACAAGAAAGGTGGGTGAAGGAATGCAGCTCGGGCGCCGGCGGATGGTAGTGGCGGCGGTGCGTGCGTGCGTGCGTGCGTGCGTGCGTGCGTGCGTGTGCGTGTGTGCGTGTGCGTGTGCGTGTGCGTGTGCGTGTGCGTGTGCGTGTGCGTGTGCGTGTGCGTGTGCGTGTGCGTGTGTGTGTGTGTGTGTGTGTGTGTGTGTGTGTGTGTGTGTGCGTGTGCGTGTGCGTGTGTGTGTGTGTGTGTGTGTGTGTGTGTGTGTGTGTGTGTGTGTGTGTGTGTGTGTGTGTGTGTGTGTGTGTGTGTGTGTGTGTGACGGACGGGGCTCGGGTGACTTACGTGTGTGTCTGTCTGCCTCAGGCGGAAAGGGTCTGCTTCCGGTACGCTGGATGGGTCCCGAGTCCCTCCGCGATGGCCGCTTCACCTCGCAGAGCGACGTCTGGAGCTTCGGTGTGGTGCTCTGGGAGATGGCCACGTACGCCGCGCAGCCGTACCAGGGCCTCAGCAACGAGGAGGTCATCCACCACGTGCTCACGCGCAACCGGATGTCGCGGCCGGAGAACTGCCCGGAGCGGATGTACGACCTGATGCACCGCTGCTGGGAGTACCGGCCGGACGACCGGCCCACCTTCATCAAACTGGTGGAGGAGCTGCTCGATTATGACATTGGCGAGGAGTTCGCCAAGCACAGCTTTTACCACACACAGTGGCCGCACATGGTTGCCGCGGCGGCGGCGGAGGCGGCGGCGCGCGAGGAGCTCGAGCCGACGGTGTTGACGCCACTGACGACCGGCATGGCCACGGAGTCGCCGCCGATGCTGCCCCGCCGGCCGCGCATCGCCGAGACAGAGGACCTCAGTGACGAGGAGGGGTGTGAGATGGAGCTGCGGCAGCCGCGCGCGCCGGCAGACCCAGAGGCCAACTACGCCGAGTTCGAAGCCATGAAACTGGAGAGACAACTGGAGGGACGCAATGGTGGGCACGGTTCGCTGTCGTCGGCCGAGAACAGCAAGGCACACAGCCTGCAGTTCTCCTCCAGTGACGGAAGCAAGGGCAGTAAGGCGAGCAATGGCAGCGCGCGGAACGGTTACATTGCCGGCGGCGGCCTGAGCCACGTGCGGACTGCCGAGTGTTAGTGTTGCGCGTGCGTGCGCCGCGTTCGTTGTTTTGAGTACAAACCTCACTGAAGCTCCAATAGCTTATTGAATAGTGTTTGTTTGTTTGTTTACAGCTATCTCGTGCGTTTTGTCCTGGGACCATTCGTGAGAGCTATAAGAAAAGATCTATGTGACCGAATTTGTCTGAGTTCTCGACACTTGTATTGGAGTCGTGTGTACGGTATGGAGCGGCGTGTGGCCATCCAGGGCGGATGGCTGCCGACCGGCGGCGTGCCGCCTCTCTGTCCGCAGACCATTCCTCTCCTAATTTGCTCATCATAGGAATGCCGAACTAGTCACCGACTCTTCATACTGCTGCGTGCGCGGTCCGAGCGCGCGCGGCGGCCGCGTCTCGGCCGGCCGGGGAGGGTGGCTGTGCGGCACCGTCCCGTCTACCTCATGGCGCGCGCGCCGCCCGCTCAGAGTCGTCTGCGCCAGGCGCGCAGCCGGGGCCGGGCCGGAGCGCGCGCCAGCCGTCCGCGCCGCACAATGACCCATTCAGTTCCTGACTGTGCCAAACGACCGCGGTACCGGCCCAAGCGGCCAGCAGATGGCGCCGCGCTGAACAGCAGCCCGGGGAGCGCCCGCCCGCCCGCCCGCATCGCATCGCCTCTCCGGCCTCCGCCTTCTCTCCCTTCGGTTGTGACCCCGCTCGCTCTCCGTTCGTTTCCGGCTGCTCCTGCGCGTGCTGCCCGCCCGTGTCGTGCTTGTGTATTCCTTTAGCTGTGGACTGCCAGTCGGGCGGACCGAGAGTCGCGCCGCGCGCTCCGCGGCCCGGCGCCGGCTCCGCGCCTGCGTTCGTTTGGCGTAGACCACCTTGTGATGTACATTTGCTGGCCGTATGTTGTGTGTGCTCGTATGCCGCTGTTGTGCTGAGGGCGAGAGCTGGGTGGCGGCGCCGCTCGTGTGTTGCGTCGGCCTGCCGCCAGGGGCGCTGCCGTCGCGCCGCGCCCTTCCGTACTCATCTTCAGTGTTCAGTGTGAATAGGCTTGTGGCCGGCTGGCGTCGGCCGGGCGCCGCCTGTAACCGTGTAGTGTCCACACACCAGCGCGGCCGCTGGAGGTCCGACTGCGCCAACCGACCGTCACCGTCACCGTCACCGTCACCGTAGATGTGTTAAACTTACCTCGAGAGCGCGCGCCGCGGCGCTGGCGCGGCGTGCGCCTGCCGGCCGCCGCGCTAAAGACATGGCAGCCGTCGGCGTGCGTGTCGCGCCGTGTGTCGCGAGAGGACGACGCGCCGGGCGCCGGCTGCCTCATTGGAGTGTCGATTCTGGCAGCTAACGACACCGCGCAGTTCATATTTAACTTGTATTTGGTAAGCAAACGGGTAAATATATACGGTACTTGTCCGTCTAACGGAGTGGACGAGTTTCATGGGGAGTGTGAAGGTGACGGAGCTCGGTTAGTGTGCTGAGTGCCTGGGGCCCTGGTGGCGTCACGGTCCGGCAGTTCGTTTTGGGAGATAGCGTACTAGTGACAACTAATTCGGAGCGGTGTGTTCAGTTGGTGTTTTAAACATAGGATGTTCGTGAGTTTTGTTATTACTCATGTCAAGAGTGGTAGAAACTTGCAAAAATGTCTGCGATTGGCTTCTACCTGTTTTGACCGGCTGGTAAAATAGGAAAAAATACCAAATTTATTTAGGGCAACCATATGAAGCAATATCACCATGCAAAAATGTTTTCATAACACTCAAAAGTCCAAAGTTATCTGATTGCGAAATTATCCGCGGCGTATCCGATTGCGGTTAACACTCGCCATAAATGTGCGTGCATTCCAAAATTGGCTCCCGCAATCTGATCACAAATCCACATTGAATGTTTATCGCGAGATGCTACGAAAGCTATGCTCTTTCGCTGAATTTCATTTAGAGGCCCACTGGGATCCAAGACCACCTATTGACTTTTGTCGTGGGATTCTCTTGGATCCCAGATCCGCCGTGGAACTTTGTGGAGGGATCCACGTCTGGTCTGGGATTCAGGCACGGTCTGGTCTTACAAATTGCGACAAAATATGCGTTATTTTACTTTAGCGGCGTAGACCGTCACAAAACTCCCAGGTAACAGCACATTCGGAATTGACGTAACTCCACTTCAGCAGGAAGAATGTCATCACGATAAGATCCGTGTAAGCGCATTCTCTGACAGTACAGTTCATATTCTGTATGTATTCTATATTGGGTTCCAATGGACATCACGCACAAACACAACGGCTACGAAGACAAGGTAACATTCACACTGGATCAGGGCGGTGCTATATCGGCCCATGCACCCCAATATGACTAGATGCCAGGGCGACCAACACAGTTCTCTCGCAGAGAACGGAACAAATTTATGCCATATTGCAAATTAGTATCGCTTTAGTCAGCGAGGAACAGAACACGATAATATATATGCGCAATGCGCTACGTAAAAACTGCGATGTTCAACGTCACCTCTCGAGTAAACTATCGACATAAAAGTAAACATGATCGGATAAAAATGGAATCGCGGAACAAACGACACAAGTGAGAATATCCTATATATTTTTTCAAAGCAGTGATCAACCGCGAAGGGCGAAAACCACAGCTTGGCAGACACTCTTTTAACACAACTGAATAACCTTCGACAGGAGTTCAATATAAAACAACACAGACTTAGCCCGAATATTGCGTATAGCAGACGGAAAGAACACACACATCCGATTTATATAACACATGACAGGGGAGGAATAGTCGCGGCACCTCTCGGTCTGAGTCACCGGGCATACCGCTGCCCCTCGTCTTCTGGACACAGCTGCCCCTCGTCTTCTGGACACAGCTGCCCTCGTCTTCTGGACACAGCTGCCCCTCGTCAGCTGGACACAGCTTCCCTTCGTCTTCTGGCCACGGCTGCCCCTCGACCTGGCCACGGCTGCCCTAGTCCCCGGTATCAGCTGCCACACCAGGGCCCGCCGCGCCATTCCCACACAGCCTCGGTCGCGTCTCGGTACCCACATCACCGCTTACCGTTCCGGTACCGTTTGCGCGCCTGCGCCTTGGTGAACTTGTGGTGTCTGGTGGGCGCGTGCTCGGGGGACTCCTCGCCGGCGGCGCTGGGGTCGTCTGGGTCGGAGGGGCCGAAAAGGTCGAGCGGCGGCTGGAGCAGCGAGCGCCGCTGGCTGGCCAGGTACAGCCTGTACGCCTTACAGAGGCCATAGCCGACGCCGGCCACCAGGAGGACCAGCAGGATCTGTGGCACCGGGTGCTGCCGAGCCACCGCCGGCAGGGGAGACGGGCGCCAGGTCAGCGGCCGGTACACAGCACATGGTACTAAACAGCAAACTGCATCACACGCCACCACATATCACCAAACGGCACAGCACATCACACAACACAACACAGCATCACACAACACCACACTGCATCACACAACACCACACTGCAGCACACAACTCCACACTGCATCACACAACACCACACTGCATCACACAACACCACACTGCATCACACAACACCACACTGCATCACACAACACCACACTGCATCACACAACACCACACTGTATCACACAACACCATACTGCATCATACAACACTACACTGTATCACACAACACCACACTCAACACTGCATCACACTGCATCACACAACACCACACTCCATCACACAACACCACACTGTATCATACAACACCACACTGTATCACACAACACCATACTGTATCACACAACACCATACTGTATCACACAACACCACACTGCATCACACAACACCATACTGCATCACACAACACTGCATCACACAACACTGCATCACACAACACCACACTGCATCACACAACACCACACTGCATCACACAACACCACACTGCATCACACTGCATCACACTGCATCACACAACACCACACTGCATCACACAACACCACACTGCATCACACAACACCATACTGCATCATACAACACCACACTGCATCACACAACACCACACTCAACACTGCATCACACAACACCACACTGCATCACACGACACCACACTGCATCACACAACACCACACTGCATCACACAACACCACACTGCATCACACCACACTGCATCACACAACACTGCATCACACAACACTGCATCACACAACACCACACTGCATCACACAACACCACACTGTATCATACAACACCACACTGCATCACACAACACCACACTGCATCACACAACTCCACACTGCATCACACAACACCACACTGCATCACACAACACCACACTGCATCACACAACACTGCATCACACAACACCACACTGCATCACACAACACCACACTGCATCACACAACACCACACTGCATCACACAACACCACACTGCATCACACAACACCACACTGCATCACACAACACCACACTGCATCACACAACACCGCACAGCATCACACAACACCACACTGCATCACACAACACCACACTGTATCACACAACACCACACTGCATCACACAACACCACACTACATCACACAACACCACACTGCATCACACAACACAACACTGTATCACACAACACCACACTGCATCACACAACACCACACTGCAGCACACAACACCACACTGCATCACACAACACAACACTGCATCACACAACAACACACTGCATCACACAACACCACACTGCATCACACAACACCACACTGCATCATACAACACCACACTGCATCACACAACACCACACTGTATCACACAACACCACACTGCATCACACCACACTGCATCACACAACACCACACTGCAGCACACAACACCACACTGCATCACACAACACAACACTGCATCACACAACAACACACTGCATCACACAACACCACACTGCATCACACAACACCACACTGCATCATACAACACCACACTGCATCACACAACACCATACTGCATCACACAACACAGCACTGCATCACACAACACTGCACTCAACACTGCATCACACAACACAACACTGCATCACACAACACCACACTGCATCATACAACACCACACTGCATCACACAACACCACACTGCATCGCACAACACCACACTGCATCACACAACACAACACAACACTGCATCACACAACACCACACTGCATCACACAACACCACACTGCATCACACAACTCCACACTGCATCACACAACACCACACTGCATCACACAACTCCACACTGCATCACACAACACCACACTGCATCACACAACACCATACTGCATCACACTGCATCACACGACACCACACTGCATCACACAACACCACACTGCATCACACAACACCACACTGCATCACACAACACCACACTGCATCACACAACTCCACACTGCATCACACAACACCACACTGCATCACACAACTCAACACTGCATCACACAACACCACACAGCATCACACAACACCATACTGCATCACACTGCATCACACGACACCACACTGCATCACACAACACCACACTGCATCACACAACACCACACTCAACACTGCATCACACAACACCACACTGCATCATACAACACCACACAGCATCACACAACACCACACTGCATCACACAACACAACACAACACTGCATCAAACCACACTGCATCACACAACACCACACTGTATCATACAACACCACACTGCATCACACCACACCACACTGCATTACACAACACCACACTGCATCACACAACACCACACTGTATCACACAACACCACACTGCATCACACAACACAACACTGCATCATACAACACCACACTGCATCACAACACCACACTGCATCACACAACACCACACTACATCACACAACACCATACTGCATCACACAACACCACACTGCATCATACAACACCACGCTGCATCACACAACACCACACTGCATCACACAACTCCACACTGCATCACACAACTCCACGCTGCATCACACCACACCACACTGCATCACACAACACCACACAACACCACACTGCATCACACAACACCACACTGCATCACACAACACCATACTACATCACACAACACCACACTACATCACACAACACCATACTGCATCACACAACTCCACACTGCATCACACAACACCACACTGCATCACACAACTCCACACTGCATCACACAACACCACACTGCATCACACAACACCACACTGCATCACACAACACCACACAGCATCACCCAACACAACACTGCATCACACAACACCACACTGCATCACACAACACCACACAACATCACCCAACACAACACTGCATCACACAACACAGCACTGCATCACACAACACCACACTGCATCACACAACACCACACAGCATCACCCAACACAACACTGCATCACACAACACCACACTACATCACACAACACCACACTGTATCATACAACACCACACTGCATCACCCAACACCACACTGCATCACACAACACCACACAGCATCACACAACACAACACTGCATCACACAACACCATACTGCATCACACAACACCATACTGCATCACACAACACCACACTGCATCACACAACACTGCATCACACAACACTGCATCACACAACACCACACTGCATCACACAACACCACACTGCATCACACAACACTGCATCACACAACACCACACTGCATCACACCACACCACACTGCATCACACAACACCACACTGCATCACGCAACATCACACAACTCCACACAACACCACACAACACCACACTGCATCACACAACACTGCATCACACAACACTGCATCACACAACACCACACTGCATCACACAACACCACACTGTATCACACAACACCACACTGCATCACACAACACAACACTGCATCACACAACACCACACTGCATCATACAACACCACACTGCATCACACAACACCACACTGCATCGCACAACACCACACTCAACACTGCATCACACAACACCACACTGCATCATACAACACCACACAGCATCACACAACACCACACTGCATCACACAACACAACACAACACTGCATCAAACCACACTGCATCACACAACACCACACTGTATCATACAACACCACACTGCATCACACCACACCACACTGCATTACACAACACCACACTGCATCACACAACACCACACTGTATCACACAACACCACACTGCATCACACAACACAACACAACACTGCATCACACAACACCACACTGCATCACACAACACCACACTCAACACTGCATCACACAACACCACACTGCATCATACAACACCACACAGCATCACACAACACCATACTGCATCACACAACACCACACTGCATCACACAACACCACACTGCATCACACAACACCACACTGCATCACACAACACCACACTCAACACTGCATCACACAACACCACACTGCATCATACAACACCACACAGCATCACACAACACCACACTGCATCACACAACACAACACAACACTGCATCAAACCACACTGCATCACACAACACCACACTGTATCATACAACACCACACTGCATCACACCACACCACACTGCATTACACAACACCACACTGCATCACACAACACCACACTGTATCACACAACACCACACTGCATCACACAACACAACACTGCATCATACAACACCACACTGCATCACAACACCACACTGCATCACACAACACCACACTACATCACACAACACCATACTGCATCACACAACACCACACTGCATCATACAACACCACACTGCATCACACAACACCACACTGCATCACACAACACCACACTGCATCACACAACACCACACAGCATCACACAACACCACGCTGCATCACACAACACCACACTGCATCACACAACTCCACACTGCATCACACAACTCCACGCTGCATCACACCACACCACACTGCATCACACAACACCACACTGCATCACACAACACCACACTGCATCACACAACTCCACACTGCATCACACAACTCCACGCTGCATCACACCACACCACACTGCATCACACAACACCACACAACACCACACTGCATCACACAACACCACACTACATCACACAACACCATACTACATCACACAACACCACACTACATCACACAACACCACACTGCATCACACAACACCACACTGCATCACACAACACCACAATGCATCACACAACTCCACACTGCATCACACAACACCACACTGCATCACACAACTCCACACTGCATCACACAACACCACACTGCATCACACAACACCACACTGCATCACACAACACCACACAGCATCACCCAACACAACACTGCATCACACAACACCACACTGCATCACACAACACCATACTGCATCACACAACACCACACTGCATCACACAACACCACACTGCATCACACAACACCACACAGCATCACCCAACACAACACTGCATCACACAACACCACACTACATCACACAACACCACACTGCATCACACAACTCCACACTGCATCACACAACACCACACTGCATCACACAACACCATACTGCATCACACAACATCACACTGCATCACACAACACCACACTGCATCACACAACACCATACTGCATCACACAACACCACACTGCATCACACAACACTGCATCACACAACACCACACTGCATCACACAACACTGCATCACACAACACCACACTGCATCACACAACACCACACTGCATCACACAACACTGCATCACACAACACCACACTGCATCACACAACACCACACTGCATCACACAACACCACACTGCATCACGCAACATCACACAACTCCACACAACACCACACAACACCACACTGCATCACACAACACTGCATCACACAACACTGCATCACACAACACCACACTGCATCACACAACACCACACTGTATCACACAACACCACACTATCACAAAACACCACACTCAACACTGCATCACACAACACCACACTGCATCACACAACACAACACTGCATCACACAACTCGACACTGCATCACACAACACCACACTGCATCACACAACACCACACAGCATCACCCAACACAACACTGCATCACACAACACCACACTACATCACACAACACCACACTGTATCATACAACACCACACTGCATCACCCAACACCACACTGCATCACACAACACCACACTGCATCACACAACTCCACACTGCATCACACAACACCACACTGCATCACACAACAACACACTGCATCACACAACACCATACTGTATCACACAACACCACACTGCATCACACAACACCACACTGCATCACACAACACCACACTGCATCACACAACACCACACTGCATCACACAACACCACACTACATCACACAACACCACACTGCATCACACAACACTGCATCACACAACACCACACTGCATCACACAACACCACAACACCATACTGCATCACACAACACCACACTGCATCACACAACACCACACTGCATCATACAACACCACACTGCATCACACCACACTGCATCACACAACTCCACACTGCATCACACAACATCACACAACACCATACTGCATCACACACCACACTGCATCACACAACACCACACAACACCACACTGCATCACACAGCACCACACTGCATCACACAACACCACACTGCATCACACAACACCACACTGCATCACACAACACCACACTGCATCACACAACACCACACTGCATCACACAACACCACACTGCATCACACAACACCACACTGCATCACACAACACCACACTGCATCACACAACACCACACTGCATCACACAACTCCACACTGCATCATACAACACCACACTGCATCACACAACACAACACTGCATCACACAACACCACACTGCATCACACTGCATCACACAACACCACACTGCATCACACAACACCACACTGCATCACACAACACCATACTGCATCATACAACACTACACTGTATCACACAACACCACACTCAACACTGCATCACACTGCATCACACAACACCACACTGCATCACACAACACCACACTGTATCACACAACACCACACTGCATCACACCACACTGCATCACACAACACCACACTGCATCACACAACACCACACTGCATCACACAACACCACACTGCATCACACAACACCACACTGCATCACACAACACCACACTCAACACTGCATCACACAACACAACACTGCATCACACAACACCACACTGCATCATACAACACCACACTGCATCACACCACACCACACTGCATCACACAACACAACACAACACTGTATCACACAACACCACACTGCATCACACAACACAACACAACACTGCATCACACAACACCACACTGCATCACACAACACCACACTGCATCACACAACACCACACTGCAGCACACAACACCACGCTGCATCATACAACACCACACTGCATCACACAACACCACACAGCATCACACAACACCACACTGCATCACACAACACCACACTGCATCACACAACACCACACTGCAGCACACAACTCCACACTGCATCACACAACACCACACTGCATCGCACAACACCACACTGTATCACACAACACCACACAACACCACACTGCATCACACAACACCACACTGCATCACACAACACCATACTGCATCATACAACACTACACTGTATCACACAACACCACACTCAACACTGCATCACACTGCATCACACAACACCACACTGCATCACACAACACCACACTGCATCACACAACACCACACTGCATCACACAACACCACACTGCATCACACAACACCATACTGCATCATACAACACCACACTGCATCACACAACACCACACTGCATCACACTGCATCACACTGCATCACACAACACCACACTGCATCACACAACACCATACTGCATCACACAACACCACACTGCATCACACAACACCACACTGTATCACACCACACTGCATCACACAACACCACACTGCAGCACACAACACCACACTGCATCACACAACACAACACTGCATCACACAACACCACACTGCATCATACAACACCACACTGCATCACACAACACCATACTGCATCACACAACACCACACTGCATCACACAACACTGCACTCAACACTGCATCACACAACACAACACTGCATCACACAACACCACACTGCATCATACAACACCACACTGCATCACACAACACCACACTGCATCGCACAACACCACACTGCATCACACAACACAACACAACACTGCATCACACAACACCACACTGCATCACACAACACCACACTCAACACTGCATCACACAACACCACACTGCATCATACAACACCACACAGCATCACACAACACCATACTGCATCACACTGCATCACACGACACCACACTGCATCACACAACACCACACTGCATCACACAACACCACACTGCATCACACAACACCACACTCAACACTGCATCACACAACACCACACTGCATCATACAACACCACACAGCATCACACAACACCACACTGCATCACACAACACAACACAACACTGCATCAAACCACACTGCATCACACAACACCACTCTGTATCATACAACACCACACTGCATCACACCACACCACACTGCATTACACAACACCACACTGCATCACACAACACCACACTGTATCACACAACACCACACTGCATCACACAACACAACACTGCATCATACAACACCACACTGCATCACAACACCACACTGCATCACACAACACCACACTACATCACACAACACCATACTGCATCACACAACACCACACTGCATCATACAACACCACACTGCATCACACAACACCACACTGCATCACACAACACCATACTGCATCATACAACACCACACTGCATCACACAACACCACGCTGCATCATACAACACCACACTGCATCACACAACACCACACTGCATCACACAACACCACACTGCATCACACAACACAACACTGCATCACACAACACCACACTGCATCACACAACACCATACTGCATCATACAACACCACACTGCATCACACAACACCACGCTGCATCATACAACACCACGCTGCATCACACAACACCACACTGCATCACACAACACCACACTGCATCACACAACACCACACTGCATCACACAACACCACACTGCATCACACAACTCCACACTGCATCACACAACTCCACGCTGCATCACACCACACCACACTGCATCACACAACACCACACAACACCACACTGCATCACACAACACCACACTGCATCACACAACACCACACTGCATCACACAACACCACACTGCATCACACAACACCACACTGCATCACACAACACCACACTGCATCAAACCATACTGCATCACACAACACCATACTACATCACACAACACCACACTACATCACACAACACCACACTGCATCACACAACACCACACTGCATCACACAACACCACAATGCATCACACAACACCACACTGTATCATACAACACCACACTGCATCACACAACACCACACAGCATCACCCAACACAACACTGCATCACACAACACCACACTGCATCACACAACACCACACTGCATCACACAACACCACACATCATCACCCAACACAACACTGCATCACACAACACCACACTACATCACACAACACCACACTGTATCATACAACACCACACTGCATCACCCAACACCATACTGCATCACACAACACCACACTGCATCAAACCATACTGCATCACACAACACCATACTGCATCACACAACACCACACTGCATCACACAACACCACACTGCATCACACAACACCATACTGCATCACACAACACCACACTGCATCACACAACACTGCATCACACAACACCACACTGCATCACACAACACCACACTGCATCACACAACACTGCATCACACAACACCACACTGCATCACACAACACCACACTGCATCACACAACACCACACTGCATCACGCAACATCACACAACTCCACACAACACCACACAACACCACACTGCATCACACAACACTGCATCACACAACACTGCATCACACAACACCACACTGCATCACACAACACCACACTGTATCATACAACACCACACTGTATCACACAACACCACACTCAACACTGCATCACACAACACCACACTGCATCACACAACACAACACTGCATCACACAACTCCACACTGCATCACACAACACCACACTGCATCACACAACACCACACAGCATCACCCAACACAACACTGCATCACACAACACCACACTACATCACACAACACCACACTGTATCACACAACACCACACTGCATCACACCACACCACAACACCATACTGCATCACACAACACCACACTGCATCACACAACACCACACTGCATCACACAACACCACACTGCATCACACAACACTGCATCACACAACACCACACTGCATCACACAACACCACACTGCATCACACAACACCACACTGCATCACGCAACATCACACAACTCCACACAACACCACACAACACCACACTGCATCACACAACACTGCATCACACAACACTGCAACACACAACACCACACTGCATCACACAACTCCACACTGCATCACACAACACCACACTGCATCACACAACACCACACAGCATCACCCAACACAACACTGCATCACACAACACCACACTACATCACACAACACCACACTGTATCATACAACACCACACTGCATCACCCAACACCACACTGCATCACACAACTCCACACTGCATCACACAACACCACACTGCATCACACAACAACACACTGCATCACACAACACCATACTGTATCACACAACACCACACTGCATCACACAACACCACACTACATCACACAACACCACACTGCATCACACAACACTGCATCACACAACACCACACTGCATCACACAACACCACAACACCATACTGCATCACACAACACCACACTGCATCACACAACACCACACTGCATCATACAACACCACACTGCATCACACAACACCACACTGCATCACACAACACCATACTGCATCACACAACACCACACTGCATCATACAACACCACACAGCATCACACAACACCACACTGCATCACACAACACCACACTGCATCACACAACTCCACACTGCATCACACAACACCACACTGCATCACACAACACCATACTGCATCACACAACACCACACTGCATCATACAACACCACACAGCATCACACAACACCACACTGCATCACACAACACCACACTGCATCACACAACACCACACTGCATCACACAACACCATACTGCGTCACACAACACCACACTGCATCACACAACACTGCATCACACAACACCACACTGCATCACACAACACCACACTGCATCACACAACACCACACTGCATCACACAACACTGCATCACACAACACCACACTGCATCACACAACACCACACTGCATCACACAACACCACACTGCACCACGCAACATCACACAACTCCACACAACACCACACAACACCACACTGCATCACACAACACTGCATCACACAACACTGCATCACACAACACCACACTGCATCACACAACACCACACTGTATCACACAACACCACACTGTATCACACAACACCACACTCAACACTGCATCACACAACACCACACTGCATCACACAACACAACACTGCATCACACAACTCCACACTGCATCACACAACACCACACTGCATCACACAACACCACACAGCATCACCCAACACAACACTGCATCACACAACACCACACTACATCACACAACACCACACTGTATCATACAACACCACACTGCATCACACAACTCCACACTGCATCACACAACACCACACTGCATCACACAACACCACACTGCATCACACAACACCACACTGCATCACACAACACTGCATCACACAACACCACACTGCATCACACAACACCACAACACCATACTGCATCACACAACACCACACTGCATCACACAACACCACACTGCATCACACAACACTGCATCACACAACACCACACTGCATCACACAACACCACACTGCATCACACAACACCACACTGCATCACGCAACATCACACAACTCCACACAACACCACACAACACCACACTGCATCACACAACACTGCATCACACAACACTGCATCACACAACACTGCATCACACAACACCACACTGCATCACACAACACCACACTGTATCACACAACACCACACTGCATCACACAACACCACACTGTATCACACAACACCACACTCAACACTGCATCACACAACACCACACTGCATCACACAACACAACACTGCATCACACAACTCCACACTGCATCACACAACTCCACACTGCATCACACAACACCACACTCAACACTGCATCACACAACACCACACTGCATCACACAACACAACACTGCATCACACAACACCACACTGTATCACACAACACCACACTGTATCACACAACTCCACACTGTATCACACAACACCACACTGCATCACACAACACCACACTGTATCACACCACACTGCATCACACAACACCACACAGCATCACACAACACCACACTGCATCACACAACACCACACTACATCACACAACTCCACACTGCATCACACAACACCACACTGCATCATACAACACCCCACTGTATCACACAACACCACACTGCATCGCACGACACCACAATGCATCACACAACACCACACTGCATCACACAACACCACACTACATCACACAACACCACACTGCATCACACCACACTGCATCACACAACACCACACTGTATCACACAACACCACACTGCATCACACAACACCACACTGCATCACACAACACAACACTGCATCACACAACACCACACTGCATCACACAACACCACACTGCATCACACAACACTGCATCACACAACACCACACTGCATCACACAACACCACACTGCATCACACAACTCCACACTGCATCACACAACACCACACTGCATCACACAACTCAACACTGCATCACACAACACCACACAGCATCACACAACACCATACTGCATCACACTGCATCACACGACACCACACTGCATCACACAACACCACACTGCATCACACAACACCACACTGCATCACACAACACCACACTCAACACTGCATCACACAACACCACACTGCATCATACAACACCACACAGCATCACACAACACCACACTGCATCACACAACACAACACAACACTGCATCAAACCACACTGCATCACACAACACCACACTGTATCATACAACACCACACTGCATCACACCACACCACACTGCATTACACAACACCACACTGCATCACACAACACCACACTGTATCACACAACACCACACTGCATCACACAACACAACACTGCATCATACAACACCACACTGCATCACAACACCACACTGCATCACACAACACCACACTACATCACACAACACCATACTGCATCACACAACACCACACTGCATCATACAACACCACGCTGCATCACACAACACCACACTGCATCACACAACTCCACACTGCATCACACAACTCCACGCTGCATCACACCACACCACACTGCATCACACAACACCACACAACACCACACTGCATCACACAACACCACACTGCATCACACAACACCATACTACATCACACAACACCACACTACATCACACAACACCACACTGCATCACACAACACCACACTGCATCACACAACACCACAATGCATCACACAACTCCACACTGCATCACACAACACCACACTGCATCACACAACTCCACACTGCATCACACAACACCACACTGCATCACACAACACCACACTGCATCACACAACACTGCATCACACAACACCACACTGCATCACACAACACCACACTGCATCACACAACACCACACTGCATCACACAACACCACACTGCATCACACAACACCACACTGCATCACACAACACCACACTGCATCACACAACACCGCACAGCATCACACAACACCACACTGCATCACACAACACCACACTGTATCACACAACACCACACTGCATCACACAACACCACACTACATCACACAACACCACACTGCATCACACAACACAACACTGTATCACACAACACCACACTGCATCACACCACACTGCATCACACAACACCACACTGCAGCACACAACACCACACTGCATCACACAACACAACACTGCATCACACAACAACACACTGCATCACACAACACCACACTGCATCACACAACACCACACTGCATCATACAACACCACACTGCATCACACAACACCACACTGTATCACACAACACCACACTGCATCACACCACACTGCATCACACAACACCACACTGCAGCACACAACACCACACTGCATCACACAACACAACACTGCATCACACAACAACACACTGCATCACACAACACCACACTGCATCACACAACACCACACTGCATCATACAACACCACACTGCATCACACAACACCATACTGCATCACACAACACAGCACTGCATCACACAACACTGCACTCAACACTGCATCACACAACACAACACTGCATCACACAACACCACACTGCATCATACAACACCACACTGCATCACACAACACCACACTGCATCGCACAACACCACACTGCATCACACAACACAACACAACACTGCATCACACAACACCACACTGCATCACACAACACCACACTGCATCACACAACTCCACACTGCATCACACAACACCACACTGCATCACACAACTCCACACTGCATCACACAACACCACACTGCATCACACAACACCATACTGCATCACACTGCATCACACGACACCACACTGCATCACACAACACCACACTGCATCACACAACACCACACTGCATCACACAACACCACACTGCATCACACAACTCCACACTGCATCACACAACACCACACTGCATCACACAACTCAACACTGCATCACACAACACCACACAGCATCACACAACACCATACTGCATCACACTGCATCACACGACACCACACTGCATCACACAACACCACACTGCATCACACAACACCACACTGCATCACACAACACCACACTCAACACTGCATCACACAACACCACACTGCATCATACAACACCACACAGCATCACACAACACCACACTGCATCACACAACACAACACAACACTGCATCAAACCACACTGCATCACACAACACCACACTGTATCATACAACACCACACTGCATCACACCACACCACACTGCATTACACAACACCACACTGCATCACACAACACCACACTGTATCACACAACACCACACTGCATCACACAACACAACACTGCATCATACAACACCACACTGCATCACAACACCACACTGCATCACACAACACCACACTACATCACACAACACCATACTGCATCACACAACACCACACTGCATCATACAACACCACGCTGCATCACACAACACCACACTGCATCACACAACTCCACACTGCATCACACAACTCCACGCTGCATCACACCACACCACACTGCATCACACAACACCACACAACACCACACTGCATCACACAACACCACACTGCATCACACAACACCATACTACATCACACAACACCACACTACATCACACAACACCACACTGCATCACACAACACCACACTGCATCACACAACACCACAATGCATCACACAACTCCACACTGCATCACACAACACCACACTGCATCACACAACTCCACACTGCATCACACAACACCACACTGCATCACACAACACCACACTGCATCACACAACACCACACAGCATCACCCAACACAACACTGCATCACACAACACCACACTGCATCACACAACACCACACAACATCACCCAACACAACACTGCATCACACAACACCACACTGCATCACACAACACCACACTGCATCACACAACACCACACAGCATCACCCAACACAACACTGCATCACACAACACCACACTACATCACACAACACCACACTGTATCATACAACACCACACTGCATCACCCAACACCACACTGCATCACACAACACCACACAGCATCACACAACACAACACTGCATCACACAACACCATACTGCATCACACAACACCATACTGCATCACACAACACCACACTGCATCACACAACACTGCATCACACAACACTGCATCACACAACACCACACTGCATCACACCACACCACACTGCATCACACAACACCACACTGCATCACGCAACATCACACAACTCCACACAACACCACACAACACCACACTGCATCACACAACACTGCATCACACAACACTGCATCACACAACACCACACTGCATCACACAACACCACACTGTATCACACAACACCACACTGCATCACACAACACAACACTGCATCACACAACACCACACTGCATCATACAACACCACACTGCATCACACAACACCACACTGCATCGCACAACACCACACTGCATCACACAACACAACACAACACTGCATCACACAACACCACACTGCATCACACAACACCACACTCAACACTGCATCACACAACACCACACTGCATCATACAACACCACACAGCATCACACAACACCATACTGCATCACACAACACCACACTGCATCACACAACACCACACTGCATCACACAACACCACACTGCATCACACAACACCACACTCAACACTGCATCACACAACACCACACTGCATCATACAACACCACACAGCATCACACAACACCACACTGCATCACACAACACAACACAACACTGCATCAAACCACACTGCATCACACAACACCACACTGTATCATACAACACCACACTGCATCACACCACACCACACTGCATTACACAACACCACACTGCATCACACAACACCACACTGTATCACACAACACCACACTGCATCACACAACACAACACTGCATCATACAACACCACACTGCATCACAACACCACACTGCATCACACAACACCACACTACATCACACAACACCATACTGCATCACACAACACCACACTGCATCATACAACACCACACTGCATCACACAACACCACACTGCATCACACAACACCACACTGCATCACACAACACCACACAGCATCACACAACACCACGCTGCATCACACAACACCACACTGCATCACACAACTCCACACTGCATCACACAACTCCACGCTGCATCACACCACACCACACTGCATCACACAACACCACACTGCATCACACAACACCACACTGCATCACACAACTCCACACTGCATCACACAACTCCACGCTGCATCACACCACACCACACTGCATCACACAACACCACACAACACCACACTGCATCACACAACACCACACTACATCACACAACACCATACTACATCACACAACACCACACTACATCACACAACACCACACTGCATCACACAACACCACACTGCATCACACAACACCACAATGCATCACACAACTCCACACTGCATCACACAACACCACACTGCATCACACAACACCAAACTGCATCACACAACACCACACAGCATCACCCAACACAACACTGCATCACACAACACCACACTGCATCACACAACACCATACTGCATCACACAACACCACACTGCATCACACAACACCACACTGCATCACACAACACCACACAGCATCACCCAACACAACACTGCATCACACAACACCACACTACATCACACAACACCACACTACATCACACAACTCCACACTGCATCACACAACACCATACTGCATCACACAACATCACACTGCATCACACAACACCACACTGCATCACACAACACCATACTGCATCACACAACACCACACTGCATCACACAACACTGCATCACACAACACCACACTGCATCACACAACACTGCATCACACAACACCACACTGCATCACACAACACCACACTGCATCACACAACACTGCATCACACAACACCACACTGCATCACACAACACCACACTGCATCACACAACATCACACTGCATCACGCAACATCACACAACTCCACACAACACCACACAACACCACACTGCATCACACAACACTGCATCACACAACACTGCATCACACAACACCACACTGCATCACACAACACCACACTGTATCACACAACACCACACTATCACAAAACACCACACTCAACACTGCATCACACAACACCACACTGCATCACACAACACAACACTGCATCACACAACTCGACACTGCATCACACAACACCACACTGCATCACACAACACCACACAGCATCACCCAACACAACACTGCATCACACAACACCACACTACATCACACAACACCACACTGTATCATACAACACCACACTGCATCACCCAACACCACACTGCATCACACAACACCACACTGCATCACACAACTCCACACTGCATCACACAACACCACACTGCATCACACAACAACACACTGCATCACACAACACCATACTGTATCACACAACACCACACTGCATCACACAACACCACACTGCATCACACAACACCACACTGCATCACACAACACCACACTGCATCACACAACACCACACTACATCACACAACACCACACTGCATCACACAACACTGCATCACACAACACCACACTGCATCACACAACACCACAACACCATACTGCATCACACAACACCACACTGCATCACACAACACCACACTGCATCATACAACACCACACTGCATCACACCACACTGCATCACACAACTCCACACTGCATCACACAACATCACACAACACCATACTGCATCACACACCACACTGCATCACACAACACCACACAACACCACACTGCATCACACAGCACCACACTGCATCACACAACACCACACTGCATCACACAACACCACACTGCATCACACAACACCACACTGCATCACACAACACCACACTGCATCACACAACACCACACTGCATCACACAACACCACACTGCATCACACAACACCACACTGCATCACACAACACCACACTGCATCACACAACTCCACACTGCATCATACAACACCACACTGCATCACACAACACAACACTGCATCACACAACACCACACTGCATCACACTGCATCACACAACACCACACTGCATCACACAACACCACACTGCATCACACAACACCATACTGCATCATACAACACTACACTGTATCACACAACACCACACTCAACACTGCATCACACTGCATCACACAACACCACACTGCATCACACAACACCACACTGTATCACACAACACCACACTGCATCACACCACACTGCATCACACAACACCACACTGCATCACACAACACCACACTGCATCACACAACACCACACTGCATCACACAACACCACACTCAACACTGCATCACACAACACAACACTGCATCACACAACACCACACTGCATCATACAACACCACACTGCATCACACCACACCACACTGCATCACACAACACAACACAACACTGTATCACACAACACCACACTGCATCACACAACACAACACAACACTGCATCACACAACACCACACTGCATCACACAACACCACACTGCATCACACAACACCACACTGCAGCACACAACACCACGCTGCATCATACAACACCACACTGCATCACACAACACCACACAGCATCACACAACACCACACTGCATCACACAACACCACACTGCATCACACAACACCACACTGCAGCACACAACTCCACACTGCATCACACAACACCACACTGCATCGCACAACACCACACTGTATCACACAACACCACACAACACCACACTGCATCACACAACACCACACTGCATCACACAACACCATACTGCATCATACAACACTACACTGTATCACACAACACCACACTCAACACTGCATCACACTGCATCACACAACACCACACTGCATCACACAACACCACACTGCATCACACAACACCACACTGCATCACACAACACCACACTGCATCACACAACACCATACTGCATCATACAACACCACACTGCATCACACAACACCACACTGCATCACACTGCATCACACTGCATCACACAACACCACACTGCATCACACAACACCATACTGCATCACACAACACCACACTGCATCACACAACACCACACTGTATCACACCACACTGCATCACACAACACCACACTGCAGCACACAACACCACACTGCATCACACAACACAACACTGCATCACACAACACCACACTGCATCATACAACACCACACTGCATCACACAACACCATACTGCATCACACAACACCACACTGCATCACACAACACTGCACTCAACACTGCATCACACAACACAACACTGCATCACACAACACCACACTGCATCATACAACACCACACTGCATCACACAACACCACACTGCATCGCACAACACCACACTGCATCACACAACACAACACAACACTGCATCACACAACACCACACTGCATCACACAACACCACACTCAACACTGCATCACACAACACCACACTGCATCATACAACACCACACAGCATCACACAACACCATACTGCATCACACTGCATCACACGACTCCACACTGCATCACACAACACCACACTGCATCACACAACACCACACTGCATCACACAACACCACACTCAACACTGCATCACACAACACCACACTGCATCATACAACACCACACAGCATCACACAACACCACACTGCATCACACAACACAACACAACACTGCATCAAACCACACTGCATCACACAACACCACACTGTATCATACAACACCACACTGCATCACACCACACCACACTGCATTACACAACACCACACTGCATCACACAACACCACACTGTATCACACAACACCACACTGCATCACACAACACAACACTGCATCATACAACACCACACTGCATCACAACACCACACTGCATCACACAACACCACACTACATCACACAACACCATACTGCATCACACAACACCACACTGCATCATACAACACCACACTGCATCACACAACACCACACTGCATCACACAACACCATACTGCATCATACAACACCACACTGCATCACACAACACCACGCTGCATCATACAACACCACACTGCATCACACAACACCACACTGCATCACACAACACCACACTGCATCACACAACACAACACTGCATCACACAACACCACACTGCATCACACAACACCATACTGCATCATACAACACCACACTGCATCACACAACACCACGCTGCATCATACAACACCACGCTGCATCACACAACACCACACTGCATCACACAACACCACACTGCATCACACAACACCACACTGCATCACACAACACCACACTGCATCACACAACTCCACACTGCATCACACAACTCCACGCTGCATCACACCACACCACACTGCATCACACAACACCACACAACACCACACTGCATCACACAACACCACACTGCATCACACAACACCACACTGCATCACACAACACCACACTGCATCACACAACACCACACTGCATCACACAACACCACACTGCATCAAACCATACTGCATCACACAACACCATACTACATCACACAACACCACACTACATCACACAACACCACACTGCATCACACAACACCACACTGCATCACACAACACCACAATGCATCACACAACACCACACTGTATCATACAACACCACACTGCATCACACAACACCACACAGCATCACCCAACACAACACTGCATCACACAACACCACACTGCATCACACAACACCACACTGCATCACACAACACCACACATCATCACCCAACACAACACTGCATCACACAACACCACACTACATCACACAACACCACACTGTATCATACAACACCACACTGCATCACCCAACACCATACTGCATCACACAACACCACACTGCATCAAACCATACTGCATCACACAACACCATACTGCATCACACAACACCACACTGCATCACACAACACCACACTGCATCACACAACACCATACTGCATCACACAACACTGCATCACACAACACCACACTGCATCACACAACACTGCATCACACAACACCACACTGCATCACACAACACCACACTGCATCACACAACACTGCATCACACAACACCACACTGCATCACACAACACCACACTGCATCACACAACACCACACTGCATCACGCAACATCACACAACTCCACACAACACCACACAACACCACACTGCATCACACAACACTGCATCACACAACACTGCATCACACAACACCACACTGCATCACACAACACCACACTGTATCATACAACACCACACTGTATCACACAACACCACACTCAACACTGCATCACACAACACCACACTGCATCACACAACACAACACTGCATCACACAACTCCACACTGCATCACACAACACCACACTGCATCACACAACACCACACAGCATCACCCAACACAACACTGCATCACACAACACCACACTACATCACACAACACCACACTGTATCACACAACACCACACTGCATCACACCACACCACAACACCATACTGCATCACACAACACCACACTGCATCACACAACACCACACTGCATCACACAACACCACACTGCATCACACAACACTGCATCACACAACACCACACTGCATCACACAACACCACACTGCATCACACAACACCACACTGCATCACGCAACATCACACAACTCCACACAACACCACACAACACCACACTGCATCACACAACACTGCATCACACAACACTGCAACACACAACACCACACTGCATCACACAACTCCACACTGCATCACACAACACCACACTGCATCACACAACACCACACAGCATCACCCAACACAACACTGCATCACACAACACCACACTACATCACACAACACCACACTGTATCATACAACACCACACTGCATCACCCAACACCACACTGCATCACACAACTCCACACTGCATCACACAACACCACACTGCATCACACAACAACACACTGCATCACACAACACCATACTGTATCACACAACACCACACTGCATCACACAACACCACACTACATCACACAACACCACACTGCATCACACAACACTGCATCACACAACACCACACTGCATCACACAACACCACAACACCATACTGCATCACACAACACCACACTGCATCACACAACACCACACTGCATCATACAACACCACACTGCATCACACAACACCACACTGCATCACACAACACCATACTGCATCACACAACACCACACTGCATCATACAACACCACACAGCATCACACAACACCACACTGCATCACACAACACCACACTGCATCACACAACTCCACACTGCATCACACAACACCACACTGCATCACACAACACCATACTGCATCACACAACACCACACTGCATCATACAACACCACACAGCATCACACAACACCACACTGCATCACACAACACCACACTGCATCACACAACACCACACTGCATCACACAACACCATACTGCGTCACACAACACCACACTGCATCACACAACACTGCATCACACAACACCACACTGCATCACACAACACCACACTGCATCACACAACACCACACTGCATCACACAACACTGCATCACACAACACCACACTGCATCACACAACACCACACTGCATCACACAACACCACACTGCACCACGCAACATCACACAACTCCACACAACACCACACAACACCACACTGCATCACACAACACTGCATCACACAACACTGCATCACACAACACCACACTGCATCACACAACACCACACTGTATCACACAACACCACACTGTATCACACAACACCACACTCAACACTGCATCACACAACACCACACTGCATCACACAACACAACACTGCATCACACAACTCCACACTGCATCACACAACACCACACTGCATCACACAACACCACACAGCATCACCCAACACAACACTGCATCACACAACACCACACTACATCACACAACACCACACTGTATCATACAACACCACACTGCATCACACAACTCCACACTGCATCACACAACACCACACTGCATCACACAACACCACACTGCATCACACAACACCACACTGCATCACACAACACTGCATCACACAACACCACACTGCATCACACAACACCACAACACCATACTGCATCACACAACACCACACTGCATCACACAACACCACACTGCATCACACAACACTGCATCACACAACACCACACTGCATCACACAACACCACACTGCATCACACAACACCACACTGCATCACACAACACCACACTGCATCACGCAACATCACACAACTCCACACAACACCACACAACACCACACTGCATCACACAACACTGCATCACACAACACTGCATCACACAACACTGCATCACACAACACAACACCACACTGCATCACACAACACCACACTGTATCACACAACACCACACTGTATCACACAACACCACACTGTATCACACAACACCACACTCAACACTGCATCACACAACACCACACTGCATCACACAACACAACACTGCATCACACAACTCCACACTGCATCACACAACTCCACACTGCATCACACAACACCACACTCAACACTGCATCACACAACACCACACTGCATCACACAACACAACACTGCATCACACAACACCACACTGTATCACACAACACCACACTGTATCACACAACTCCACACTGTATCACACAACACCACACTGCATCACACAACACCACACTGTATCACACCACACTGCATCACACAACACCACACAGCATCACACAACACCACACTGCATCACACAACACCACACTACATCACACAACTCCACACTGCATCACACAACACCACACTGCATCATACAACACCCCACTGTATCACACAACACCACACTGCATCGCACGACACCACAATGCATCACACAACACCACACTGCATCACACAACACCACACTACATCACACAACACCACACTGCATCACACCACACTGCATCACACAACACCACACTGTATCACACAACACCACACTGCATCACACAACACCACACTGCATCACACAACACAACACTGCATCACACAACACCACACTGCATCACACAACACCACACTGCATCACACAACACAACACTGCATCACACAACACCACACTGCATCACACAACACCACACTGCATCACACAACACCACACTGCATCACACAACACCACACTGCATCACACAATACCACACTGCATCATACAACACCACACTGCATCACACAACACCATACTGCATCACACAACACAACACTGCATCACACAACACCACACTCAACACTGCATCACACAATACCACACTGCATCATACAACACCACACTGCATCACACAACACCACACTGCATCATACAACACTACACTGCATCACACAACACCACACTGTATCACACAACACCACACTGCATCACACAACACCACACTGCATCACAACTCCACACTGCATCACACAACACCACACTCAACACTGCATCACACAACACAACACTGCATCACACAACACCATACTGCATCATACAATACCATACTGCATCACACAACACCACACTCAACACTGCATCACACAACACAACACTGCATCACACAACACCATACTGCATCACACAACACCACGCTGCATCATACAACACCACCCTGCATCACACAACTCCACACAACACCACACTGCATCACACAGCACCACACTGCATCACACAACACCACACTGCATCACACAACACCACACTGCATCACACAACACCACACTGCATCACACAACACCACACTGCATCACACAACACCACACTCAACACTGCATCACACAACACAACACTGCATCACACAACACCACACTGCATCATACAACACCACACTGCATCACACCACACCACACTGCATCACACAACACAACACAACACTGTATCACACAACACCACACTGCATCACACAACACAACACAACACTGCATCACACAACACCACACAGCATCACACAACACCACAACACCATACTGCATCACACAACACCACACTGCATCACACAACACCACACTGCAGCACACAACACCACGCTGCATCATACAACACCACACTGCATCACACAACACCACACAGCATCACACAACACCACACTGCATCACACAACACCACACTGCATCACACAACACCACACTGCAGCACACAACTCCACACTGCATCACACAACACCACACTGCATCACACAACACCACACTGTATCACACAACACCATACTGCATCATACAACACTACACTGTATCACACAACACCACACTCAACACTGCATCACACTGCATCACACAACACCACACTCCATCACACAACACCACACTGTATCATACAACACCACACTGTATCACACAACACCATACTGTATCACACAACACCATACTGTATCACACAACACCACACTGCATCACACAACACCATACTGCATCACACAACACTGCATCACACAACACTGCATCACACAACACCACACTGCATCACACAACACCACACTGCATCACACAACACCACACTGCATCACACTGCATCACACTGCATCACACAACACCACACTGCATCACACAACACCACACTGCATCACACAACACCATACTGCATCATACAACACCACACTGCATCACACAACACCACACTCAACACTGCATCACACAACACCACACTGCATCACACGACACCACACTGCATCACACAACACCACACTGCATCACACAACACCACACTGCATCACACCACACTGCATCACACAACACTGCATCACACAACACTGCATCACACAACACCACACTGCATCACACAACACCACACTGTATCATACAACACCACACTGCATCACACAACACCACACTGCATCACACAACTCCACACTGCATCACACAACACCACACTGCATCACACAACACCACACTGCATCACACAACACTGCATCACACAACACCACACTGCATCACACAACACCACACTGCATCACACAACACCACACTGCATCACACAACACCACACTGCATCACACAACACCACACTGCATCACACAACACCACACTGCATCACACAACACCACACTGCATCACACAACACCGCACAGCATCACACAACACCACACTGCATCACACAACACCACACTGTATCACACAACACCACACTGCATCACACAACACCACACTACATCACACAACACCACACTGCATCACACAACACAACACTGTATCACACAACACCACACTGCATCACACCACACTGCATCACACAACACCACACTGCAGCACACAACACCACACTGCATCACACAACACAACACTGCATCACACAACAACACACTGCATCACACAACACCACACTGCATCACACAACACCACACTGCATCATACAACACCACACTGCATCACACAACACCACACTGTATCACACAACACCACACTGCATCACACCACACTGCATCACACAACACCACACTGCAGCACACAACACCACACTGCATCACACAACACAACACTGCATCACACAACAACACACTGCATCACACAACACCACACTGCATCACACAACACCACACTGCATCATACAACACCACACTGCATCACACAACACCATACTGCATCACACAACACAGCACTGCATCACACAACACTGCACTCAACACTGCATCACACAACACAACACTGCATCACACAACACCACACTGCATCATACAACACCACACTGCATCACACAACACCACACTGCATCGCACAACACCACACTGCATCACACAACACAACACAACACTGCATCACACAACACCACACTGCATCACACAACACCACACTGCATCACACAACTCCACACTGCATCACACAACACCACACTGCATCACACAACTCCACACTGCATCACACAACACCACACTGCATCACACAACACCATACTGCATCACACTGCATCACACGACACCACACTGCATCACACAACACCACACTGCATCACACAACACCACACTGCATCACACAACACCACACTCAACACTGCATCACACAACACCACACTGCATCATACAACACCACACAGCATCACACAACACCACACTGCATCACACAACACAACACAACACTGCATCAAACCACACTGCATCACACAACACCACACTGTATCATACAACACCACACTGCATCACACCACACCACACTGCATTACACAACACCACACTGCATCACACAACACCACACTGTATCACACAACACCACACTGCATCACACAACACAACACTGCATCATACAACACCACACTGCATCACAACACCACACTGCATCACACAACACCACACTACATCACACAACACCATACTGCATCACACAACACCACACTGCATCATACAACACCACGCTGCATCACACAACACCACACTGCATCACACAACACCACACTGCATCATACAACACCACACTGCATCACACAACACCACACTGCATCACACAACACCACACTGCATCACACAACTCCACACTGCATCACACAACTCCACGCTGCATCACACCACACCACACTGCATCACACAACACCACACAACACCACACTGCATCACACAACACCACACTGCATCACACAACACCATACTACATCACACAACACCACACTACATCACACAACACCACACTGCATCACACAACACCACACTGCATCACACAACACCACAATGCATCACACAACTCCACACTGCATCACACAACACCACACTGCATCACACAACTCCACACTGCATCACACAACACCACACTGCATCACACAACACCACACTGCATCACACAACACCACACAGCATCACCCAACACAACACTGCATCACACAACACCACACTGCATCACACAACACCACACAACATCACCCAACACAACACTGCATCACACAACACCACACTGCATCACACAACACCACACTGCATCACACAACACCACACAGCATCACCCAACACAACACTGCATCACACAACACCACACTACATCACACAACACCACACTGTATCATACAACACCACACTGCATCACCCAACACCACACTGCATCACACAACTCCACACTGCATCACACAACACCACACTGCATCACACAACACCATACTGCATCACACAACACCACACTGCATCACACAACACCACACTGCATCACACAACACCATACTGCATCACACAACACCACACTGCATCACACAACACTGCATCACACAACACCACACTGCATCACACAACACTGCATCACACAACACCACACTGCATCACACAACACCACACTGCATCACACAACACTGCATCACACAACACCACACTGCATCACACCACACCACACTGCATCACACAACACCACACTGCATCACGCAACATCACACAACTCCACACAACACCACACAACACCACACTGCATCACACAACACTGCATCACACAACACTGCATCACACTGCATCACACAACACCACACTGTATCACACAACACCACACTGCATCACACAACACAACACTGCATCACACAACACCACACTGCATCATACAACACCACACTGCATCACACAACACCACACTGCATCGCACAACACCACACTGCATCACACAACACAACACAACACTGCATCACACAACACCACACTGCATCACACAACACCACACTCAACACTGCATCACACAACACCACACTGCATCATACAACACCACACAGCATCACACAACACCATACTGCATCACACAACACCACACTGCATCACACAACACCACACTGCATCACACAACACCACACTGCATCACACAACACCACACTCAACACTGCATCACACAACACCACACTGCATCATACAACACCACACAGCATCACACAACACCACACTGCATCACACAACACAACACAACACTGCATCAAACCACACTGCATCACACAACACCACACTGTATCATACAACACCACACTGCATCACACCACACCACACTGCATTACACAACACCACACTGCATCACACAACACCACACTGTATCACACAACACCACACTGCATCACACAACACAACACTGCATCATACAACACCACACTGCATCACAACACCACACTGCATCACACAACACCACACTACATCACACAACACCATACTGCATCACACAACACCACACTGCATCATACAACACCACACTGCATCACACAACACCACACTGCATCACACAACACCACACTGCATCACACAACACCATACAGCATCACACAACACCACGCTGCATCACACAACACCACACTGCATCACACAACTCCACACTGCATCACACAACTCCACGCTGCATCACACCACACCACACTGCATCACACAACACCACACTGCATCACACAACACCACACTGCATCACACAACTCCACACTGCATCACACAACTCCACGCTGCATCACACCACACCACACTGCATCACACAACACCACACAACACCACACTGCATCACACAACACCACACTGCATCACACAACACCATACTACATCACACAACAACACACTACATCACACAACACCACACTGCATCACACAACACCACACTGCATCACACAACACAACACTGCATCACACAACACCACACTACATCACACAACACCACACTGCATCACACAACTCCACACTGCATCACACAACACCACACTGCATCACACAACACCATACTGCATCACACAACATCACACTGCATCACACAACACCACACTGCATCACACAACACCATACTGCATCACACAACACCACACTGCATCACACAACACTGCATCACACAACACCACACTGCATCACACAACACTGCATCACACAACACCACACTGCATCACACAACACCACACTGCATCACACAACACTGCATCACACAACACCACACTGCATCACACAACACCACACTGCATCACACAACACCACACTGCATCACGCAACATCACACAACTCCACACAACACCACACAACACCACACTGCATCACACAACACTGCATCACACAACACTGCATCACACAACACCACACTGCATCACACAACACCACACTGTATCACACAACACCACACTATCACAAAACACCACACTCAACACTGCATCACACAACACCACACTGCATCACACAACACAACACTGCATCACACAACTCGACACTGCATCACACAACACCACACTGCATCACACAACACCACACAGCATCACCCAACACAACACTGCATCACACAACACCACACTACATCACACAACACCACACTGTATCATACAACACCACACTGCATCACCCAACACCACACTGCATCACACAACTCCACACTGCATCACACAACACCACACTGCATCACACAACAACACACTGCATCACACAACACCATACTGTATCACACAACACCACACTGCATCACACAACACCACACTGCATCGCACAACACCACACTGCATCACACAACACCACACTGCATCACACAACACCACACTACATCACACAACACCACACTGCATCACACAACACTGCATCACACAACACCACACTGCATCACACAACACCACAACACCATACTGCATCACACAACACCACACTGCATCACACAACACCACACTGCATCATACAACACCACACTGCATCACACCACACTGCATCACACAACTCCACACTGCATCACACAACATCACACAACACCATACTGCATCACACACCACACTGCATCACACAACACCACACAACACCACACTGCATCACACAGCACCACACTGCATCACACAACACCACACTGCATCACACAACACCACACTGCATCACACAACACCACACTGCATCACACAACACCACACTGCATCACACAACACCACACTGCATCACACAACACCACACTGCATCACACAACACCACACTGCATCACACAACACCACACTGCATCACACAACTCCACACTGCATCATACAACACCACACTGCATCACACAACACAACACTGCATCACACAACACCACACTGCATCACACTGCATCACACAACACCACACTGCATCACACAACACCACACTGCATCACACAAAACCATACTGCATCATACAACACTACACTGTATCACACAACACCACACTCAACACTGCATCACACTGCATCACACAACACCACACTGCATCACACAACACCACACTGTATCACACAACACCACACTGCATCACACCACACTGCATCACACAACACCACACTGCATCACACAACACCACACTGCATCACACAACACCACACTGCATCACACAACACCACACTCAACACTGCATCACACAACACAACACTGCATCACACAACACCACACTGCATCATACAACACCACACTGCATCACACCACACCACACTGCATCACACAACACAACACAACACTGTATCACACAACACCACACTGCATCACACAACACAACACAACACTGCATCACACAACACCACACTGCATCACACAACACCACACTGCATCACACAACACCACACTGCAGCACACAACACCACGCTGCATCATACAACACCACACTGCATCACACAACACCACACAGCATCACACAACACCACACTGCATCACACAACACCACACTGCATCACACAACACCACACTGCAGCACACAACTCCACACTGCATCACACAACACCACACTGCATCGCACAACACCACACTGTATCACACAACACCACACAACACCACACTGCATCACACAACACCACACTGCATCACACAACACCATACTGCATCATACAACACTACACTGTATCACACAACACCACACTCAACACTGCATCACACTGCATCACACAACACCACACTGCATCACACAACACCACACTGCATCACACAACACCACACTGCATCACACAACACCACACTGCATCACACAACACCATACTGCATCATACAACACCACACTGCATCACACAACACCACACTGCATCACACTGCATCACACTGCATCACACAACACCACACTGCATCACACAACACCATACTGCATCACACAACACCACACTGCATCAACAACACCACACTGTATCACACCACACTGCATCACACAACACCACACTGCAGCACACAACACCACACTGCATCACACAACACAACACTGCATCACACAACACCACACTGCATCATACAACACCACACTGCATCACACAACACCATACTGCATCACACAACACCACACTGCATCACACAACACTGCACTCAACACTGCATCACACAACACAACACTGCATCACACAACACCACACTGCATCATACAACACCACACTGCATCACACAACACCACACTGCATCGCACAACACCACACTGCATCACACAACACAACACAACACTGCATCACACAACACCACACTGCATCACACAACACCACACTCAACACTGCATCACACAACACCACACTGCATCATACAACACCACACAGCATCACACAACACCATACTGCATCACACTGCATCACACGACACCACACTGCATCACACAACACCACACTGCATCACCACACTGCATCACACAACACAACACTGCATCATACAACACCACACTGCATCACAACACCACACTGCATCACACAACACCACACTACATCACACAACACCATACTGCATCACACAACACCACACTGCATCATACAACACCACACTGCATCACACAACACCACACTGCATCACACAACACCATACTGCATCATACAACACCACACTGCATCACACAACACCACGCTGCATCATACAACACCACACTGCATCACACAACACCACACTGCATCACACAACACCACACTGCATCACACAACACAACACTGCATCACACAACACCACACTGCATCACACAACACCATACTGCATCATACAACACCACACTGCATCACACAACACCACGCTGCATCATACAACACCACGCTGCATCACACAACACCACACTGCATCACACAACACCACACTGCATCACACAACACCACACTGCATCACACAACACCACACTGCATCACACAACTCCACACTGCATCACACAACTCCACGCTGCATCACACCACACCACACTGCATCACACAACACCACACAACACCACACTGCATCACACAACACCACACTGCATCACACAACACCACACTGCATCACACAACACCACACTGCATCACACAACACCACACTGCATCACACAACACCACACTGCATCAAACCATACTGCATCACACAACACCATACTACATCACACAACACCACACTACATCACACAACACCACACTGCATCACACAACACCACACTGCATCACACAACACCACAATGCATCACACAACACCACACTGTATCATACAACACCACACTGCATCACACAACACCACACAGCATCACCCAACACAACACTGCATCACACAACACCACACTGCATCACACAACACCACACTGCATCACACAACACCACACATCATCACCCAACACAACACTGCATCACACAACACCACACTACATCACACAACACCACACTGTATCATACAACACCACACTGCATCACCCAACACCATACTGCATCACACAACACCACACTGCATCAAACCATACTGCATCACACAACACCATACTGCATCACACAACACCACACTGCATCACACAACACCACACTGCATCACACAACACCATACTGCATCACACAACACTGCATCACACAACACCACACTGCATCACACAACACTGCATCACACAACACCACACTGCATCACACAACACCACACTGCATCACACAACACTGCATCACACAACACCACACTGCATCACACAACACCACACTGCATCACACAACACCACACTGCATCACGCAACATCACACAACTCCACACAACACCACACAACACCACACTGCATCACACAACACTGCATCACACAACACTGCATCACACAACACCACACTGCATCACACAACACCACACTGTATCATACAACACCACACTGTATCACACAACACCACACTCAACACTGCATCACACAACACCACACTGCATCACACAACACAACACTGCATCACACAACTCCACACTGCATCACACAACACCACACTGCATCACACAACACCACACAGCATCACCCAACACAACACTGCATCACACAACACCACACTACATCACACAACACCACACTGTATCATACAACACCACACTGCATCACCCAACACCACACTGCATCACACAACACCACACTGCATCACACCACACCACAACACCATACTGCATCACACAACACCACACTGCATCACACAACACCACACTGCATCACACAACACCACACTGCATCACACAACACTGCATCACACAACACCACACTGCATCACACAACACCACACTGCATCACACAACACCACACTGCATCACGCAACATCACACAACTCCACACAACACCACACAACACCACACTGCATCACACAACACTGCATCACACAACACTGCAACACACAACACCACACTGCATCACACAACTCCACACTGCATCACACAACACCACACTGCATCACACAACACCACACAGCATCACCCAACACAACACTGCATCACCCAACACCACACTACATCACACAACACCACACTGTATCATACAACACCACACTGCATCACCCAACACCACACTGCATCACACAACTCCACACTGCATCACACAACACCACACTGCATCACACAACAACACACTGCATCACACAACACCATACTGTATCACACAACACCACACTGCATCACACAACACCACACTACATCACACAACACCACACTGCATCACACAACACTGCATCACACAACACCACACTGCATCACACAACACCACAACACCATACTGCATCACACAACACCACACTGCATCACACAACACCACACTGCATCATACAACACCACACTGCATCACACAACACCACACTGCATCACACAACACCATACTGCATCACACAACACCACACTGCATCATACAACACCACACAGCATCACACAACACCACACTGCATCACACAACACCACACTGCATCACACAACTCCACACTGCATCACACAACACCACACTGCATCACACAACACCATACTGCATCACACAACACCACACTGCATCATACAACACCACACAGCATCACACAACACCACACTGCATCACACAACACCACACTGCATCACACAACACCACACTGCATCACACAACACCATACTGCGTCACACAACACCACACTGCATCACACAACACTGCATCACACAACACCACACTGCATCACACAACACCACACTGCATCACACAACACCACACTGCATCACACAACACTGCATCACACAACACCACACTGCATCACACAACACCACACTGCATCACACAACACCACACTGCACCACGCAACATCACACAACTCCACACAACACCACACAACACCACACTGCATCACACAACACTGCATCACACACCACTGCATCACACAACACCACACTGCATCACACAACACCACACTGTATCACACAACACCACACTGTATCACACAACACCACACTCAACACTGCATCACACAACACCACACTGCATCACACAACACAACACTGCATCACACAACTCCACACTGCATCACACAACACCACACTGCATCACACAACACCACACAGCATCACCCAACACAACACTGCATCACACAACACCACACTACATCACACAACACCACACTGTATCATACAACACCACACTGCATCACACAACTCCACACTGCATCACACAACACCACACTGCATCACACAACACCACACTGCATCACACAACACCACACTGCATCACACAACACTGCATCACACAACACCACACTGCATCACACAACACCACAACACCATACTGCATCACACAACACCACACTGCATCACACAACACCACACTGCATCACACAACACTGCATCACACAACACCACACTGCATCACACAACACCACACTGCATCACACAACACCACACTGCATCACGCAACATCACACAACTCCACACAACACCACACAACACCACACTGCATCACACAACACTGCATCACACAACACTGCATCACACAACACTGCATCACACAACACCACACTGCATCACACAACACCACACTGTATCACACAACACCACACTGTATCACACAACACCACACTGTATCACACAACACCACACTCAACACTGCATCACACAACACCACACTGCATCACACAACACAACACTGCATCACACAACTCCACACTGCATCACACAACTCCACACTGCATCACACAACACCACACTCAACACTGCATCACACAACACCACACTGCATCACACAACACAACACTGCATCACACAACACCACACTGTATCACACAACACCACACTGTATCACACAACTCCACACTGTATCACACAACACCACACTGCATCACACAACACCACACTGTATCACACCACACTGCATCACACAACACCACACAGCATCACACAACACCACACTGCATCACACAACACCACACTACATCACACAACTCCACACTGCATCACACAACACCACACTGCATCATACAACACCCCACTGTATCACACAACACCACACTGCATCGCACGACACCACAATGCATCACACAACACCACACTGCATCACACAACACCATACTACATCACACAACACCACACTGCATCACACCACACTGCATCACACAACACCACACTGTATCACACAACACCACACTGCATCACACAACACCACACTGCATCACACAACACAACACTGCATCACACAACACCACACTGCATCACACAACACCACACTGCATCACACAACACAACACTGCATCACACAACACCACACTGCATCACACAACACCACACTGCATCACACAACACCACACTGCATCACACAACACCACACTGCATCACACAATACCACACTGCATCATACAACACCACACTGCATCACACAACACCATACTGCATCACACAACACAACACTGCATCACACAACACCACACTCAACACTGCATCACACAATACCACACTGCATCATACAACACCACACTGCATCACACAACACCACACTGCATCATACAACACTACACTGCATCACACAACACCACACTGTATCACACAACACCACACTGCATCACACAACACCACACTGCATCACAACTCCACACTGCATCACACAACACCACACTCAACACTGCATCACACAACACAACACTGCATCACACAACACCATACTGCATCATACAATACCATACTGCATCACACAACACCACACTCAACACTGCATCACACAACACAACACTGCATCACACAACACCATACTGCATCACACAACACCACGCTGCATCACACAACACCACACAGCATCACACAACACCACACTGTATCACACAACACCACACTGCATCACACAACACCACACTGCATCACACAACACCACACTGCATCACACAACTCCACACTGCATCACACAACACCACACTGTATCACACCGCATCACACAACACCACACTGTATCACACAACACCACACTGCATCACACAACACCACACTGCATCACACAACACCACACAACACCACGCTGCACCACACAACACCACACTGCATCATACAACACCACACTGCATCACACAACACCACACAGCATCACACAACACCACACTGCATCACACAACACCACACTGCATCACACAACACCACACAGCATCACACAACACCACACTACATCACACAACACCACACTGCACCACACACCACCACGCTGCATCATACAACACCACACTACATCACACAACACCACACTGCACCACACAACACCACACTGCATCACACAACACCATACTGTATCACACAACACCACACTGCATCACACAACACCATACTGTATCACACAACACCACACTGCATCACACAACACCACACTGCATCACACAACACCACACTGTATCACACAACACCATACTGTATCACACAACACCATACTGTATCACACAACACCACACTGCATCACACAACTCCACACTGCATCACACAACACCACACTGCATCACACAACACCATACTACATCACACAACACCACACTGCACCACACAACACCACGCTGCATCATACAACACCACACTACATCACACAACACCACACTGCATCACACAACACCATACTGTATCACACAACACCACACTGCATCACACAACACCACACTGCATCACACAACACCACACTGCATCACACAACACCACACTGCATCACACAACACCACACTGTATCACACAACACCACACTGCATCACACAACACCACACAGCATCACACAACACCACACTACATCACACAACACCGCACTGCACCACACAACACCACGCTGCATCATACAACACCACACTACATCACACAACACCACACTGCACCACACAACACCACGCTGCATCATACAACACCACACTGCATCACACAACACCACACAGCATCACACAACACCACACTGCATCACACAACACCACACAACACCACACTGTATCACACAACACAACACTGCATCACACAACACCACACTGTATCACACAACACCACACTGCATCACACAACACCACACTGCATCACACAACACACTGCATCACACAACACCACACTGCATCACACAACACCACACTGCATCACACAACACCATACTGCATCACACAACACCACGCTGCATCATACAACACCACGCTGCATCACACAACACCACACAGCATCACACAACACCACACTGTATCACACAACACCACACTGCATCACACAACACCACACTGCATCACACAACACCACACTGCATCACACAACTCCACACTGCATCACACAACACCACACTGTATCACACCACATCACACAACACCACACTGTATCACACAACACCACACTGTATCACACAACACCACACTGCATCACACAACTCCACACTGCATCACACAACACCACACTGTATCACACCACATCACACAACACAACACTGCATCACACAACACCATACTGCATCACACAACACCACACTGCATCACACAACACCACACTGCATCACACAACACCACACAACACCACGCTGCACCACACAACACCACACTGCATCATACAACACCACACTGCATCACACAACACCACACAGCATCACACAACACCACACTGCATCACACAACACCACACTGCATCACACAACACCACACATCATCACACAACACCACACTACATCACACAACACCACACTGCACCACACAACACCACGCTGCATCATACAACACCAAACTACATCACACAACACCACACTGCACCACACAACACCACACTGCATCACACAACACCATACTGTATCACACAACACCACACTGCATCACACAACACCATACTGTATCACACAACACCACACTGCATCACACAACACAACACTGCATCACACAACACCATACTGTATCACACAACACCATACTGTATCCCACAACACCACACTGCATCACACAACACCACACTGTATCACACAACACCATACTGTATCACACAACACCATACTGTATCCCACAACACCACACTGCATCACACAACTCCACACTGCATCACACAACTCCACACTGCATCACACAACACCATACTGTATCACACAACACCACACTGCATCACACAACACCATACTGTATCACACAACACCACACTGCATCACACAACTCCACACTGCATCACACAACACCACACTGCATCACACAACACCATACTACATCACACAACACCACACCACACAACACCACGCTGCATCATACAACACCACACTACATCACACAACACCACACTGCACCACACAACACCACACTGCATCACACAACACCATACTGTATCACACAACACCACACTGCATCACACAACACCACACTGCATCACACAACACCACACTGCATCACACAACACCACACTGCATCACACAACACCACACTGTATCACACAACACCACACTGCATCACACAACTCCACACTGCACCACACAACACCACACAGCATCACACAACACCACACTACATCACACAACACCGCACTGCACCACACAACACCACGCTGCATCATACAACACCACACTACATCACACAACACCACACTGCACCACACAACACCACGCTGCATCATACAACACCACACTGCATCACACAACACCACACAGCATCACACAACACCACACTGCATCACACAACACCACACTGCATCACACAACACCACACTGTATCACACAACACAACACTGCATCACACAACACCACACTGTATCACACAACACCATACTGCATCACACAACACAACACTGCATCACACAACACCACACTGCATCATACAACACCACACTGCATCACACAACACCACACTGCATCACACAACACCACACTGTATCACACAACTCCACACTGTATCACACAACACCACACTGCATCACACAACACCACACTGTATCACACCACACTGCATCACACAACACCACACAGCATCACACAACACCACACTGCATCACACAACACCACACTACATCACACAACTCCACACTGCATCACACAACACCACACTGCATCATACAACACCCCACTGTATCACACAACACCACACTGCATCGCACGACACCACAATGCATCACACAACACCACACTGCATCACACAACACCACACTACATCACACAACACCACACTGCATCACACCACACTGCATCACACAACACCACACTGTATCACACAACACCACACTGCATCACACAACACCACACTGCATCACACAACACAACACTGCATCACACAACACCACACTGCATCACACAACACCACACTGCATCACACAACACAACACTGCATCACACAACACCACACTGCATCACACAACACCACACTGCATCACACAACACCACACTGCATCACACAACACCACACTGCATCACACAATACCACACTGCATCATACAACACCACACTGCATCACACAACACCATACTGCATCACACAACACAACACTGCATCACACAACACCACACTCAACACTGCATCACACAATACCACACTGCATCATACAACACCACACTGCATCACACAACACCACACTGCATCATACAACACTACACTGCATCACACAACACCACACTGTATCACACAACACCACACTGCATCACACAACACCACACTGCATCACACAACACCACACTGCATCATACAACACCACACTGTATCACACAACACCACACTGCATCACACAACACCACACTGCATCACCCAACACCACACTGTATCATACAACACCACACTGCATCACACAACACCACACTGCATCACAACTCCACACTGCATCACACAACACCACACTCAACACTGCATCACACAACACAACACTGCATCACACAACACCATACTGCATCATACAATACCATACTGCATCACACAACACCACACTCAACACTGCATCACACAACACAACACTGCATCACACAACACCATACTGCATCACACAACACCACGCTGCATCATACAACACCACGCTGCATCACACAACACCACACAGCATCACACAACACCACACTGTATCACACAACACCACACTGCATCACACAACACCACACTGCATCACACAACACCACACTGCATCACACAACTCCACACTGCATCACACAACACCACACTGTATCACACCGCATCACACAACACCACACTGTATCACACAGCACCACACTGCATCACACAACTCCACACTGCATCACACAACACCACACTGTATCACACCACATCACACAACACAACACTGCATCACACAACACCATACTGCATCACACAACACCACACTGCATCACACAACACCACACTGCATCACACAACACCACACAACACCACGCTGCACCACACAACACCACACTGCATCATACAACACCACACTGCATCACACAACACCACACAGCATCACACAACACCACACTGCATCACACAACACCACACTGCATCACACAACACCACACAGCATCACACAACACCACACTACATCACACAACACCACACTGCACCACACAACACCACGCTGCATCATACAACACCACACTACATCACACAACACCACACTGCACCACACAACACCACACTGCATCACACAACACCATACTGTATCACACAACACCATACTGTATCACACAACACCACACTGCATCACACAACTCCACACTGCATCACACACCACACTGCATCACACAACACCATACTACATCACACAACACCACACTGCACCACACAACACCACGCTGCATCATACAACACCACACTACATCACACAACACCACACTGCACCACACAACACCACACTGCATCACACAACACCATACTGTATCACACAACACCATACTGTATCACACAACACCACACTGCATCACACAACTCCACACTGCATCACACAACACCACACTGCATCACACAACACCATACTACATCACACAACACCACACTGCACCACACAACACCACACTGCATCACACAACACCATACTGTATCACACAACTCCACACTGCATCACACAACACCACACTGCATCATACAACACCACACTGCATCACACAACACCACACTGCATCATACAACACCACACTGCATCACACAACACCACACTGCATCACACAACACCACACTGCATCACACAACACCATACTGCATCACACAACACCACACTGCATCACACAACACCATACTACATCACACAACACCACACTGCACCACACAACACCACGCTGCATCATACAACACCACACTACATCACACAACACCACACTGCACCACACAACACCACACTGCATCACACAACACCATACTGTATCACACAACACCACACTGCATCACACAACACCACACTGCATCACACAACACCACACTGCATCACACAACACCACACTGCATCACACAACACCACACTGTATCACACAACACCACACTGCATCACACAACACCACACAGCATCACACAACACCACACTACATCACACAACACCGCACTGCACCACACAACACCACGCTGCATCATACAACACCACACTACATCACACAACACCACACTGCACCACACAACACCACGCTGCATCATACAACACCACACTGCATCACACAACACCACACAGCATCACACAACACCACACTGCATCACACAACACCACACAACACCACACTGTATCACACAACACAACACTGCATCACACAACACCACACTGTATCACACAACACCACACTGCATCACACAACACCACACTGTATCACACAACAACACACTGCATCACACAACACCACACTGCATCACACAACACCACACTGCATCACACAACACCATACTGCATCACACAACACCACGCTGCATCATACAACACCACGCTGCATCACACAACACCACACAGCATCACACAACACCACACTGTATCACACAACACCACACTGCATCACACAACACCACACTGCACCACACAACACCACACTGCATCACACAACACCACACTGCATCACACAACTCCACACTGCATCACACAACACCACACTGTATCACACCACATCACACAACACCACACTGTATCACACCACATCACACAACACAACACTGCATCACACAACACCATACTGCATCACACAACACCACACTGCATCACACAACACCACGCTGCATCATACAACACCACGCTGCATCACACAACACCACACAGCATCACACAACACCACACTGCATCACACAACACCACACTGCATCACACAACACCACACTGCATCACACAACTCCACACTGCATCACACAACACCACACTGTATCACACCACATCACACAACACCACACTGTATCACACCACATCACACAACACAACACTGCATCACACAACACCATACTGCATCACACAACACCACACTGCATCACACAACACCACACTGCATCACACAACACCACACAACACCACGCTGCACCACACAACACCACACTGCATCATACAACACCACACTGCATCACACAACACCACACAGCATCACACAACACCACACTGCATCACACAACACCACACTGCATCACACAACACCACACAGCATCACACAACACCACACTACATCACACAACACCACACTGCACCACACAACACCACGCTGCATCATACAACACCAAACTACATCACACAACACCACACTGCACCACACAACACCACACTGCATCACACAACACCATACTGTATCACACAACACCACACTGCATCACACAACACCATACTGTATCACACAACACCACACTGCATCACACAACACCACACTGCATCACACAACACCACACTGTATCACACAACACCATACTGTATCACACAACACCATACTGTATCCCACAACACCACACTGCATCACACAACTCCACACTGCATCACACAACTCCACACTGCATCACACAACACCATACTGTATCACACAACACCACACTGCATCACACAACACCATACTGTATCACACAACACCACACTGCATCACACAACTCCACACTGCATCACACAACACCACACTGCATCACACAACACCATACTACATCACACAACACCACACTGCACCACACAACACCACGCTGCATCATACAACACCACACTACATCACACAACACCACACTGCACCACACAACACCACACTGCATCACACAACACCATACTGTATCACACAACACCACACTGCATCACACAACACCACACTGCATCACACAACACCACACTGCATCACACAACACCACACTGCATCACACAACACCACACTGTATCACACAACACCACACTGCATCACACAACTCCACACTGCATCACACAACACCACACAGCATCACACAACACCACACTACATCACACAACACCGCACTGCACCACACAACACCACGCTGCATCATACAACACCACACTACATCACACAACACCACACTGCACCACACAACACCACGCTGCATCATACAACACCACACTGCATCACACAACACCACACAGCATCACACAACACCACACTGCATCACACAACACCACACTGCATCACACAACACCACACTGTATCACACAACACAACACTGCATCACACAACACCACACTGTATCACACAACACCATACTGCATCACACAACACAACACTGCATCACATAACACCACACTGCATCATACAACACCACACTGCATCACACAACACCACACTGCATCATACAACACCATACTGCATCACACAACACCACACTGCATCACACAACACCACACTGCATCACACAACTCCACACTGCATCACACAACACCATACTGCATCACACAACACCACACTGCATCACACAACACCACACTGCATCATACAACACTATACTGCATCACACAACACCACACTGCATCACACAACACCATACTGCATCACACAACACTACACTGCATCACACAACATCACACTGGATCACACAACACCACACTGCATCACACAACACCACACTGCATCACACAACACTGCATCACACAACACCATACTGCATCACACAACACCACACTGCATCACACAACACCACACAACACCACACTGCATCACACAACACCACGCTGCATCATACAACTCCACACTGCATCACACAACACCATACTGCATCACACAACACCACACTACATCACCCAACACCACACTGCATCATACAACACCATACTGCATCATACAACACCACACTGCATCACACAACACCACACTCAACACTGCATCACACAACACCACACTGCATCACACAACATCACACTGCATCACACAACACCACACTGCATCACACAACACAACACTGCATCACACAACACCATACTGCATCACACAACACCACACTGCATCACACAACACCACACTGCATCACACAACACCACACAACACCACACTGCATCACACAACACCACGCTGCATCACACAACACCACACAACACCATACTGCATCATACAACACCACACTGCATCACACAACACCACACTGCATCACACAACACAACACTGTATCACAACTCCACACTGCATCACACCACACTGTATCACACAGCACCACACTGCATCACACAACGCCACACAACACCACACTGCACCACACCACACTGCATCACACAACTCCATACTGTATCACACAACACCACACTGCATCACACAACACCACACTGCATCACACAACACAACACTGCATCACACAACACCACGCTGCATCATACAACACCACACTGTATCACACAACTCCACACTGCATCACACAACACCACACTGCATCACACAACACCACGCTGCATCACACAACACCACACTGCATCACACAACACCATACTGCATCATACAACTCCACACTGCATCACACAACACCACACTGTATCACACCACATCACACAACACCACACTGTATCACACCACATCACACAACACCACACTGTATCACACAACACCACACTGCATCACACAACTCCACACTGCATCACACAACACCACACTGTATCACACCACATCACACAACACAACACTGCATCACACAACACCATACTGCATCACACAACACCACACTGCATCACACAACACCACACTGCATCACACAACACCACACAACACCACGCTGCACCACACAACACCACACTGCATCATACAACACCACACTGCATCACACAACACCACACAGCATCACACAACACCACACTGCATCACACAACACCACACTGCATCACACAACACCACACAGCATCACACAACACCACACTACATCACACAACACCACACTGCACCACACAACACCACGCTGCATCATACAACACCAAACTACATCACACAACACCACACTGCACCACACAACACCACACTGCATCACACAACACCACACTGCATCACACAACTCCACACTGCATCACACAACACCACACTGCATCACACAACACCATACTGTATCACACAACACCACACTGCATCACACAACACCATACTGTATCACACAACACAACACTGCATCACACAACACCACACTGCATCATACAACACCACACAGCATCACACAACACCACACTGCATCACACAACACCACACTGCATCACACAACACCACACTGTATCACACAACACAACACTGCATCACACAACACCACACTGTATCACACAACACCATACTGCATCACACAACACAACACTGCATCACACAACACCACACTGCATCATACAACACCACACTGCATCACACAACACCACACTGCATCACACAACACCACACTGCATCACACAACACCACACTGCATCATACAACACCATACTGCATCACACAACACCACACTGCATCACACAACACCATACTGCATCACACAACACCACACTGCATCACACAACTCCACACTGCATCACACAACACCATACTGCATCACACAACACCACACTGCATCACACAACACCACACTGCATCATACAACACCATACTGCATCACACAACACCACACTGCATCACACAACACCATACTGCATCACACAACACTACACTGCATCACACAACATCACACTGGATCACACAACACCACACTGCATCACACAACACCACACTGCATCACACAACACTGCATCACACAACACCATACTGCATCACACAACACCACACTGCATCACACAACACCACACAACACCACACTGCATCACACAACACCACGCTGCATCACACAACACCACACTGCATCACACAACTCCACACTGCATCACACAACACCATACTGCATCACACAACACCACACAGCATCACACAACACACTGCATCACACAACACCACACAACACCACACTGCATCACACAACACCACACTGCATCATACAACACCATACTGCATCACACAACACCACACTGCATCACACAACACCATACTGCATCACACAACACCACACTGTATCACACAACACCACACTGCATCATACAACACCATACTGCATCATACAACACCACACTACATCACACAACACCACACTGCATCACACAACACCACACTGCATCACACAACACAACACTGCATCACACAACACCACACTGCATCATACAACACCACACTGCATCACACAACACCATACTGCATCACACAACACAACACTGCATCACACAACACCACACTGCATCACACAACACCACACTGTATCATACAACACCACACTGCATCACACAACACCATACTGCATCACACAACACCACACTGCACCACACAACACCACACTGCATCACACAACACTGCATCACACAACACCACACTGTATCACACAACACCACACTGCATCACACAACACCACACTGCATCACACAACACCACACAACACCACACTGCATCACACAACACCACGCTGCATCACACAACACCACACTGCATCACACAACTCCACACTGCATCACACAACACCACACTGCACCACACAACACAACACTGCATCACACAACACCATACTGCATCACACAACACCACACTGCATCACACAACACCATACTGCATCACACAACACCACACTGCATCACACAACACCACACTGCATCACACAACACCATACTGCATCACACAACACCACACTGCATCACACAACACCATACTGCATCACACAACACCACACTGCATCACACAACACCATACTGCATCACACAACACCACACTGCATCACACAACACCATACTGCATCACACAACACCACGCTGCATCACACAACACCACACTGCATCACACAACTCCACACTGCATCACACAACACCACACTGCACCACACAACACAACACTGCATCACACAACACCACACTACATCACACAACACCACACTGCATCACACAACTCCACACTGCATCACACAACACCATACTGCATCACACAACACCACACTGCATCACACAACACCACACTGCATCATACAACACCATACTGCATCACACAACACCACACTGCATCACACAACACCATACTGCATCACACAACACTACACTGCATCACACAACATCACACTGGATCACACAACACCACACTGCATCACACAACACCACACATCATCACACAACACCACACTGCATCACACAACACCACACATCATCACACAACACCACACTGCATCACACAACACTGCATCACACAACACCATACTGCATCACACAACACCACACTGCATCACACAACACCACACAACACCACACTGCATCACACAACACCACGCTGCATCACACAACACCACACTGCATCACACAACTCCACACTGCATCACACAACACCACACTGCATCACACAACACCACACTGCATCACACAACACCACACTACATCACCCAACACCACACTGTATCACACAACACCACACTGCATCATACAACACCATACTGCATCATACAACACCACACTGCATCACACAACACCACACTCAACACTGCATCACACAACACCACACTGCATCACACAACATCACACTGCATCACACAACACCACACTGCATCACACAACACAACACTGCATCACACAACACCATACTGCATCACACAACACCACACTGCATCACACAACACCACACTGCATCACACAACACCACACAACACCACACTGCATCACACAACACCACGCTGCATCACACAACACCACACAACACCATACTGCATCATACAACACCACACTGCATCACACAACACCACACTGCATCACACAACACAACACTGTATCACAACTCCACACTGCATCACACCACACTGTATCACACAGCACCACACTGCACCACACCACGCTGCATCACACAACACCACACAACACCATACTGCATCATACAACACCACACTGCACCACACAACACCACGCTGCATCATACAACACCACACTGCATCACACAACACCACACAGCATCACACAACACCACACTGCATCACACAACACTACACTGCATCACACAACACCACACTGTATCACACAACACAACACTGCATCACACAACACCACACTGTATCACACAACACCACACTGCATCACACAACTCCACACTCAACACTGCATCACACAACACAACACTGCATCACACAACACCATACTGCATCACACAACACCACACTGCATCACACAACACCACACAACACCACACTACATCACACAATACCACACTGCATCACACAACACCACGCTGCATCACACAACACCACACTGCATCACACAACACCACACTGCATCACACAACTCCACACTGCATCACACAACACCACACTGCATCACACAACACCACACTGCATCACACAACACCACGCTGCATCATACAACACCACACTGCACCACACAACACCATACTGCATCACACAACACCACACTGCATCACACAACTCCACACTGCATCACACAACACCACACTGCATCACACAACACCACGCTGCATCATACAACACCACACTGCACCACACAACACCATACTGCATCACACAACACCACACTGCATCATACAACACCATACTGCATCATACAACACCACACTGCATCACACAACACCACACTGCATCACACAACACAACACTGCATCACACAACACCACGCTGCATCATACAACACCACACTGTATCACACAACTCCATACTGCATCACACAACACCACACTGCATCACACAACACCACGCTGCATCACACAACACCACACTGCATCACACAACACCATACTGCATCATACAACACCACACTGCATCACACAACACCACACAGCATCACACAACACCACACTGCATCACACAACACCACACTGCATCACACAACACTGCATCACACAACAACACACTGCATCACACAACTCCACACAGCATCACACAACACCACACAGCATCACACAACACCACACTGCATCACACAACACCACACTGCATCACACAACACAACACTGCATCACACAACACCACGCTGCATCATACAACACCACACTGTATCACACAACTCCATACTGCATCACACAACACCACACTGCATCACACAACACCACGCTGCATCACACAACACCACACTGCATCACACAACACCATACTGCATCATACAACACCACACTGCATCACACAACACCACACAGCATCACACAACACCACACTGCATCACACAACACCACACTGCATCACACAACACTGCATCACACAACACCACACTGCATCACACAACACCACACTGCATCACACAACTCCACACAGCATCACACAACACCACACAGCATCACACAACACCACACTGCATCACACAACACCACACTGCATCACACAACTCCACACAGCATCACACAACACCACACAGCATCACACAACACCACACTGCATCACACAACACCACACTGCATCACACAACACCACACTGCACCACACAACACCACACTACATCACACAAGGTGCCAATACGCCTCCACACACCACTGCACTGTATCACACGACATCCGTCACATCGCACCCCACTACAAGCAGCTACCTACCATACGCACAATGCGTGTCACACAACACCGCACGTCACGGCATACCATCAAACAAAAGCATACGGCACTGCACGCGACCACACAGCACGGCACGGCACGGCACGGCACGGCACGGCACGGCACGGCACGGCACGGCACGGCACGGCACGGCACGACAAGACACGCAACACAACACCAAACAGCACACAACACCAAAAAGCGCCACAGCACGCCACAGGGATCACAACACAGCACAGTCTCACACAGCATTGCACGGCACGGCACGGCACGGCACGGCACGGCACACACCACCAAAAAGCGCCACAGCACGCCACAGGGAATCACAACACAGCACAGTCCCACACAGCACTGCACCGTCTTCACCACGACTGCGCAGAGCGCAACACATTAGTCACAGTCGCCAATCATCAATACAGCGCCGGATAACAGGCACAGTCGCCAATCATCAATACAGCGCCGGATAACAGGCACAGTCGCCAATCATCAATACAGCGCCGGATAACAGGCACAGTCGCCAATCATCAATACAGCGCCGGATAACAGGCACAGTCGCCAATCATCAATACAGCGCCGGATAACAGGCACAGTCGCCAATCATCAATACAGCGCCGGATAACAGGCACAGTCGCCAATCATCAATACAGCGCCGGATAACAGGCACAGTCGCCAATCATCAATACAGCGCCGGATAACAGGCACAGTCGCCAATCATCAATACAGCGCCGGATAACAGGTACAGTCGCCAATCATCAATACAGCGCCGGATAACAGGCACAGTCGCCAATCATCAATACAGCGCCGGATAACAGGCACAGTCGCCAATCATCAATACAGCGCCGGATAACAGGCACAGTCGCCAATCACCAATACAGCGCCGGATAACAGGCACAGTCGCCAATCATCAATACAGCGCCGGATAACAGGCACAGTCGCCAATCATCAATACAGCGCCGGATAACAGGCACAGTCGCCAATCATCAATACAGCGCCAGATAACAGGCACAGTCGCCAATCATCAATACAGCGCCGGATAACAAGCACAGTCGCCAATCATCAATACAGCGCCGGATAACAGGCACAGTCGCCAATCATCAATACAGCGCCGGATAACAGGCACAGTCGCCAATCATCAATACAGCGCCGGATAACGCCGAGGAACGCTGAGCTGCTTACATTTAGCTTGGGCGATGCCGTGAAGAGGTCCGCCAGAACCAGGATCACCCCGATGATGATGCCCACGCCAGCTCCGAGGAACGGCAGCTGCTTATCGCCTGGTGGACACAGGACACGCATGTCGATCATACTCAATACAGCTCTTAGAGCAGGCGCCATCTGCCAAATAAGACAGCAGTTTGTCACTGGTGGACACATAACACAGGAGTCATACTGATTCACCAAACTTCTAAATAAGGCAGCTGTTAGTCTCTAAAGCAATGCCGTGCTGTGATATTTATGCAGCGTTTACATACCTGCTCGCTGGGCCCGAGCAGAGGACCCTGCTGTCAAGTCTGTGTGGTGTGTACCTTGTCGCTGGGCACGGGCAGAGGACCCTGCTGTCAGGTCTGTGGTGTGTACCTTGTCGCTGGGCCAGGGCAGAGGACCCTGCTGTCTGGTCTGTGTGGTGTGTACCTTGTCGCTGGGCCCGGGCAGAGGACCCTGCTGTCTGGTCTGTGTGGTGTGTACCTTGTCGCTGGGCCCGGGCAGAGGACCCTGCTGTCTGTATGGCAGGGTTGTGCTGTCTGGTCTGTGTGGTGTGTACCTGCTCGCTGGGCCCGGGCAGAGGACCCTGCTGTCTGGTCTGTGTGGTGTGTACCTTGTCGCTGGGCCCGCACAGAGGACCCTGCTGTCTGTATGGCAGGGTTGTGCTGTCTGGTCTGTGTGGTGTGTACCTGCTCGCTGGGCCCGCGCAGAGGACCCTGCTGTCTGGTCTGTGTGGTGTGTACCTTGTCGCTGGGCCCGCGCAGAGGACCCTGCTGTCTGGTCTGTGTGGTGTGTACCTTGTCGCTGGGCCCAGGCAGAGGACCCTGCTGTCTGTATGGCAGGGTTGTGCTGTCTGGTCTGTGTGGTGTGTACCTGCTCGCTGGGCCCGCGCAGAGGACCCTGCTGTCTGGTCTGTGGTGTGTACCTGCTCGCTGGGCCCGGGCAGAGGACCCTGCTGTCTGTATGGCAGGGTTGTGCTGTCTGGTCTGTGTGGTGTGTACCTTGTCGCTGGGCCCGCGCAGAGGACCCTGCTGTCTGGTCTGTGTGGTGTGTACCTGCTCGCTGGGCCCGGGCAGAGGACCCTGCTGTCTGTATGGCAGGGTTGTGCTGTCTGGTCTGTGTGGTGTGTACCTTGTCGCTGGGCCCGCGCAGAGGACCCTGCTGTCTGGTCTGTGTGGTGTGTACCTTGTCGCTGGGCCCGCGCAGAGGACCCTGCTGTCTGGTCTGTGTGGTGTGTACCTTGTCGCTGGGCCCGGGCAGAGGACCCTGCTGTCAGGTCTGTGGTGTGTACCTTGTCGCTGGGCCCGCGCAGAGGACCCTGCTGTCTGGTCTGTGTGGTGTGTACCTTGTCGCTGGGCCCGCGCAGAGGACCCTGCTGTCTGGTCTGTGTGGTGTGTACCTTGTCGCTGGGCCCGGGCAGAGGACCCTGCTGTCAGGTCTGTGGTGTGTACCTTGTCGCTGGGCCCGCGCAGAGGACCCTGCTGTCTGGTCTGTGTGGTGTGTACCTTGTCGCTGGGCCCGGGCAGAGGACCCTGCTGTCAGGTCTGTGGTGTGTACCTTGTCGCTGGGCCCGGGCAGAGGACCCTGCTGTCTGGTCTGTGTGGTGTGTACCTTGTCGCTGGGCCCGGGCAGAGGACCCTGCTGTCTGGTCTGTGTGGTGTGTACCTTGTCGCTGGGCCCGCGCAGAGGACCCTGCTGTCTGGTCTGTGTGGTGTGTACCTTGTCGCTGGGCCCGGGCAGAGGACCCTGCTGTCAAGTCTGTGTGGTGTGTACCTGCTCGCTGGGCCCGCGCAGAGGACCCTGCTGTCAGGTCTGTGGTGTGTACCTGCTCGCTGGGCCCGGGCAGAGGACCCTGCTGTCTGGTCTGTGTGGTGTGTACCTGCTCGCTGGGCCCGGGCAGAGGACCCTGCTGTCTGGTCTGTGTGGTGTGTACCTGCTTGCTGGGCCCGGGCAGAGGACCCTGCTGTCAGGTCTGTGGTGTGTACCTTGTCGCTGGGCCCGAGCAGAGGACCCTGCTGTCAGGTCTGTGGTGTGTACCTTGTCGCTGGGCCCGGGCAGAGGACCCTGCTGTCAGGTCTGTGGTGTGTACCTTGTCGCTGGGCCCGGGGCAGAGGACCCTGCTGTCAGGTCTGTGGTGTGTACCTGCTCGCTGGGCCCGCGCAGAGGACCCTGCTGTCTGGTCTGTGTGGTGTGTACCTTGTCGCTGGGCCCGCGCAGAGGACCCTGCTGTCTGGTCTGTGGTGTGTACCTGCTCGCTGGGCCGGGGCAGAGGACCCTGCTGTCAGGTCTGTGGTGTGTACCTGCTCGCTGGGCCCGGGCAGAGGACCCTGCTGTCTGTATGGCAGGGTTGTGCTGTCTGGTCTGTGTGGTGTGTACCTGCTCGCTGGGCCCGGGCAGAGGACCCTGCTGTCAGGTCTGTGGTGTGTACCTTGTCGCTGGGCCCGGGCAGAGGACCCTGCTGTCTGGTCTGTGTGGTGTGTACCTGCTCGCTGGGCCCGGGCAGAGGACCCTGCTGTCTGGTCTGTGTGGTGTGTACCTTGTCGCTGGGCCCGCACAGAGGACCCTGCTGTCTGGTCTGTGTGGTGTGTACCTTGTCGCTGGGCCCGCACAGAGGACCCTGCTGTCTGTATGGCAGGGTTGTGCTGTCTGGTCTGTGTGGTGTGTACCTGCTCGCTGGGCCCGGGCAGAGGACCCTGCTGTCTGGTCTGTGTGGTGTGTACCTTGTCGCTGGGCCCGCACAGAGGACCCTGCTGTCTGTATGGCAGGGTTGTGCTGTCTGGTGTCTGGTCTGTGTGGTGTGTACCTTGTCGCTGGGCCCGCGCAGAGGACCCTGCTGTCTGGTCTGTGTGGTGTGTACCTTGTCGCTGGGCCCGCGCAGAGGACCCTGCTGTCTGGTCTGTGTGGTGTGTACCTTGTCGCTGGGCCCGTGCAGAGGACCCTGCTGTCTGGTCTGTGTGGTGTGTACCTTGTCGCTGGGCCCGCACAGAGGACCCTGCTGTCTGTATGGCAGGGTTGTGCTGTCTGGTCTGTGTGGTGTGTACCTGCTCGCTGGGCCCGGGCAGAGGACCCTGCTGTCTGGTCTGTGTGGTGTGTACCTTGTCGCTGGGCCCGCACAGAGGACCCTGCTGTCTGTATGGCAGGGTTGTGCTGTCTGGTCTGTGTGGTGTGTACCTGCTCGCTGGGCCCGGGCAGAGGACCCTGCTGTCTGTATGGCAGGGTTGTGCTGTCTGGTCTGTGTGGTGTGTACCTTGTCGCTGGGCCCGCGCAGAGGACCCTGCTGTCTGGTCTGTGTGGTGTGTACCTTGTCGCTGGGCCCGCGCAGAGGACCCTGCTGTCTGGTCTGTGTGGTGTGTACCTTGTCGCTGGGCCCGGGCAGAGGACCCTGCTGTCTGTATGGCAGGGTTGTGCTGTCTGGTCTGTGTGGTGTGTACCTGCTCGCTGGGCCCGCGCAGAGGACCCTGCTGTCTGGTCTGTGTGGTGTGTACCTTGACGCTGGGCCCGCGCAGAGGACCCTGCTGTCTGGTCTGTGTGGTGTGTCCTTGTCGCTGGGCCCGCGCAGAGGACCCTGCTGTCTGTATGGCAGGGTTGTGCTGTTTGGTCTGTGTGGTGTGTACCTTGTCGCTGGGCCCGCGCAGAGGACCCTGCTGTCTGGTCTGTGTGGTGTGTACCTTGTCGCTGGGCCCGCACAGAGGACCCTGCTGTCTGTATGGCAGGGTTGTGCTGTCTGGTCTGTGTGGTGTGTACCTTGTCGCTGGGCCAGCGCAGAGGACCCTTCTGTCTGGTCTGTGTGGTGTGTACCTTGTCGCTGGGCCCGCGCAGAGGACCCTGCTGTCTGGTCTGTGTGGTGTGTACCTTGTCGCTGGGCCCGCACAGAGGACCCTGCTGTCTGTATGGCAGGGTTGTGCTGTCAGGTCTGTGTGGTGTGTACCTTGTCGCTGGGCCCGCGCAGAGGACCCTGCTGTCTGGTCTGTGTGGTGTGTACCTTGTCGCTGGGCCAGCGCAGAGGACCCTGCTGTCTGGTCTGTGTGGTGTGTACCTTGTCGCTGGGCCCGCGCAGAGGACCCTGCTGTCTGGTCTGTGTGGTGTGTACCTTGTCGCTGGGCCCGCGCAGAGGACCCTGCTGTCTGGTCTGTGTGGTGTGTACCTTGTCGCTGGGCCCGCGCAGAGGACCCTGCTGTCTGGTCTGTGTGGTGTGTACCTTGTCGCTGGGCCGGCACAGAGGACCCTGCTGTCTGTATGGCAGGGTTGTGCTGTCAGGTCTGTGTGGTGTGTACCTTGTCGCTGGGCCCGGGCAGAGGACCCTGCTGTCTGGTCTGTGTGGTGTGTACCTTGTCGCTGGGCCCGCGCAGAGGACCCTGCTGTCTGGTCTGTGTGGTGTGTACCTTGTCGCTGGGCCCGGGCAGAGGACCCTGCTGTCTGGTCTGTGTGGTGTGTACCTTGTCGCTGGGCCCGCGCAGAGGACCCTGCTGTCTGGTCTGTGTGGTGTGTACCTTGTCGCTGGGCCCGCGCAGAGGACCCTGTTGTCTGTATGGCAGGGTTGTGCTGTCTGGTCTGTGTGGTGTGTACCTGCTCGCTGGGCCCGGGCAGAGGACCCTGCTGTCTGGTCTGTGTGGTGTGTACCTTGTCGCTGGGCCCGCACAGAGGACCCTGCTGTCTGTATGGCAGGGTTGTGCTGTCTGGTCTGTGTGGTGTGTACCTTGTCGCTGGGCCCGTGCAGAGGACCCTGCTGTCTGGTCTGTGTGGTGTGTACCTTGTCGCTGGGCCCGCGCAGAGGACCCTGCTGTCTGTATGGCAAGGTTGTGCTGTCTGGTCTGTGTGGTGTGTACCTTGTCGCTGGGCCCGTGCAGAGGACCCTGCTGTCTGGTCTGTGTGGTGTGTACCTTGTCGCTGGGCCCGGGCAGAGGACCCTGCTGTCTGTATGGCCGTCAGCAGAGCAGGGTCATGCGGTTGCAGCGCCAGGGCCTGCGTGAATGATATGCAGGCATCCGAGAAGAAGCCAGTTTCCATCTCCACCTGGCCCTGACGGTAGTAGCCCTGAAATATGGAGAACTGCGGTCAGATAATATTGACATATAGCTATGGATAACAAGGAAAGGGGCAGACAAACTCATCAATCACAGCATATGTATAATTTACTTTGAAGAGGTGCTTCCTATTGTCAAACACAGCTATAAACTCATGCAGTGTTTTTACTAATGAAGGAACACAGACCTTCAAAAAGTCAGAAAATAGCATTGCGGCCTAATGCCTTTCCAATGCAACACAGCTACATACTTTTGGCCACTTGGGTTCCAGCTGAATGGTCTTCCTGGCATCTTCCAGAGCCAGGTAGTACTGGTCCAGCTTGAGCAGCACGTGACTTCTGTTGCTGTACAGCAGGTGGTTGTTTGGCTCACGTTTGATAGCATGTGCATAGTGGAGCAGTGCCTCATGGAACTTGCCTTCCTTCAGACAGGCATTGCCCTGCTCTTTCAATTCCAGTGCCTGCATGGTCAAACAGTGATGTCATCACATCAGACAGGTGAAGGCGTATTCACCCTCGCCCTACGGGAGTTTTTTTTCTCACCTTGGCCCTATGGGGGGTCCTAAAAAGACCCCCCCCCCCCCCTCCTGCTAACTTCCAAACCAAGCAACATGGAGCAACGCGGTAAGAACCAATTTGTTGCCTGTCATGTTTGGAATCTAACAGTATGCAATTTTTAGGTTTCGGGTAAACAGGTGACCTTCCAGGTCAAGTGAATGACTTCGGATCGACCACGTCCGGAACAGCAAATTTGCTCTGTCAGAAAACCTCAAAATTAGAAATCGATAAATGCAAATACAAGGCATGTTCCTAGACCAGTTTTGTCTCAGAAATACAGAAAAGGTAGTTATTTGTTCATATCTGGTCAAAAAAGTCAAAAACATTATTAAGAAAAATTATGTCATGAGTTTCTTACACTTACAGAGCCATCACTCAGTCAAAAATAGAGAAATTACTTTGAAATTGGGTTTGGGTATTGTCCATACTCAGTTCTCTCACATATATTCGGTTTTTGTTTTAACATGTTTGCAAATTTCGATTTTGTGGTGATTTTTCCCATTTTTTTATATATATTTTAGGGATCAAAAACCGAAAAATTTCGCAAATCCGAGATTGCCATTTGAAAGAGAATGCCATTTTATATCTTTACTGAATTGCGTTTGCAATTTACTTAAAAACACGGTTTTCTACGATTTTTCAACATTTATCGTTTTTCCACCAACATGACATCAAAACATCATTATCTCCCCAACTACTTAACCAATTTCAATGACATTTTTACAGCATATGTATAATTGTTGTAAAGTCAGCTACTAAAAATGTCAGCAAGACTCACTGCATGTGTAAAAAAGTTATTCAAGAAAACCTCAGGGGTGGGGGGGGGGTCGTTTTAGAACGGTCGTTTTAAAGATTCTTTTACCCCCCCCCCCCTAGGGTGAGGGTTAAAAGAAAGCATAGTTGATCCAGAGTACCAATTAATATGAGCTAATGCATTGGTATGCTCATTTTGAGCCTATCATCACAGTGATGTTGTCATGATTATATATTGGGAGGAAGCCAGTATGTGTGAAGCCAGCCAGATGTATACACATTGCATCACACAGGATCATCTATGAATCATTGCACAAACACAAACAGTAACTAGAGATTAGTAAACTCTGTGTAAAGTACTCAGACCATTCTGAAATAATCACAATTAGTATTTGCAATGTCGTGTGAAGCCACCAAGTCATCCCTCGTCAACAAATGATGTAAATTGTTCACGTCTTACCTCTGTCATGCTTCAGGATATAATAGCAAAGTAAACTGGAAACAGCAATATCTTACAAAATCTTCAATCCTAACTAGCAAAGTATGTATAGGAAGCACATCCACAACCCTTTCTTAATGTAAGTTGGCCCTGAAAATAAAGCAGTCTTGTAAACAATGTAAACATTTATATTTTCATTTTGATTTGGCCATATTAGCATCATATAGAGGATAGTCAAATATTTAGATTGTTATTCTTGAGGACAATCAAACAACTCACTACTAACATTTTGTAGTTTACATTTGTTCACAGCATACTATCTGCTTGAATTAAATGTCTCTGGCATCATACTAAAATATAAATAGACATCCATACTTAAGTGGCGATACTTAAAACTTGATTTATATTATCTAAGTCAAACTTTCTAATATTGCTAGCAATAGTTCTAATAATTAATTTGAATAATTCTAATAATTGTAAATTTGCATACTTTATCTAAGTTTTCTAACAAACAAAAAACATCCTTCTGATTCCTCATTTCTTATGCAAGGCAGAAGTTGGAGGAAGATATATGGAGCTGTTGCGAGGCACCTCCTGGCCAGACCCTTGGGGACCACGGTCAACTTATTATGGAGAGTCACACACAAAATATGAGGCATTTGCCTGAGCACACTCCACATGAGCTGCAAAGTCTGGAAGAAGCCTCAGGAGCCAGACTACAATACCAAAGAACTGAAGGAGGGATTTAATCTTAAAATGAAAAAAACTTTAACTTTGGAAAGTCCAGGCTAATGGTAGTTAACCCTACTCTATACACCAGTAAATGAACTGTTTTAACTTTGCTCTTAACAGATTCCAAATTGAAATACTTTTGAGTGAGCTAAGCAGTTAATGACACAATATCAAGTTAGATAACACAACATACTGATCAGGAAATAACACACTGGTTTTCTGTGTGATGTTTTCAGTTTTCATACACATTAAAAATGATTTGAGTTTGAAGTCAAAATAAAAAAATAGATGCCCATTGCTCTAGGGTAAACTGCTGTAACCCTGAGGGCTGTTCACAGGGTCTGCAGCCGCTGCGGCTCCCACGGCCAGGAGGTGGAGCTTAATTTGAACAACTTTTAACACTTTTGCGGCCGCTGATGGCGTCCGATAAATGGTGTGTGTAGCGTTCGCAACAAATAGGCAATTTCATGAAAACCCTCAATGTTTTTCAAAACCACTCACTACATGAATATCTACAAGTCACTACAAGTTGTCATTTTTGGTCAAACAACCGCCAGTGAGCTGCGATATCAACAAAACAGTGTGCAACCTTTGTCAGATGCGCACCATTTATGTCAAAATTCTTTTGCGGCTGCTCCCGAGCAACCGCAGGAGCAATTTCAATTTGGCAATAGGCATATTTAGGCATATTTTCAATAGGCCTATTTTTTAATAGGTAATTTCATGAAAACCCTCAATGTTTTCAAAACCACTCACTACATGAATATCTACCGAGTCCCTACGAGTTGTCATTTTTGGTCAAACAACCGCCAGTGAGCTGTGATATCAACAAAACAGTGTGCAACCTTTGTCAGATGTGCACCATTTATGTTGAAGTTCTTTTGCGGCTGCTTCCGAGCAACCACAGGAGCCGCAGATAGTAGCCCCTTCTTCCCGGATCTACTCTTTCGTGATTTATTGACGATTAAGCCCCACCCTTTTGGCCGCAGGAGCCGCAGAGCCCTTGAACAGGCCTCTGGACACGTCCTAACCTCCAGCTAAGTTTAGGTAACCAGCTAAGTTTAGGTACATTCTGATACTTTGAACGCTATCAGAATGTACCTAAACAATACTGACACACTAATGCACTGTGCATCAGTATTGTCTACATTCTGATAGCATGAACATATTCAGATACATTCTGATAACAATCTATCATTAGGACAAGTCTGAAGATTCACTCGCATGGCATTTGTCACCAAGTTGAGCGTGTCACAACTTGACAAACTGACGATGAAAGACTAAGACACAGCAAGTAGAGCCTTGGTCCCAAGAGGATATGGTTCTTCACCCACAATATAATGTGTCCAAAGATTGGGCTTTTACCCTACACTTCATTTGATTTAAAACATTAATACTGTATATAACTCGCTAGACCGGCTAGACCCAAACTTTATGAATGTTCTCATTCCTAACTTGAACTGCTTGCCAACGATCCTATCTTTTTAGATATTCCTATCTTGATTTGCCTATCACCGGAATCACTGGAATATCCCATGAGGTTCACGGTAGATGTGAGATTCAAGAACAAGAACATATAAAATATATAATCCTGACTAGAGGCAAAATGCACGGTCGGCGAATGCGGAAGCGGAAAGTGAATGCGGAATTATTTGCATCGTTAGTAAGGCTCACTTTGACGTACTGCTCCTGCTGGCCATCGCCCTTCTTGCCATCCACCACGATCGGGGAGGAGGGAGCAAGTTGTTTGGTAGCCGTGACATCACCATGGCAGTCGAATCCCGCTCCAGTGTTAAGGCAATGCAAAGTGGCTTGGTAGTTACCCCCTTTAATTTGTTATCTAAGAAAGATGAATTCAAGTATTGATGCTCAATGGGAAGCTCGTTTCTTCAAGATTCCTGGAATGGCCTCCGATTTTACCTGAGACGCTCCAATCGTTCACAATTCTCGGTCGAATGGAGGCATGTTCCGCCCACACGGCGCGCCGGAGCGGGGAACCCGCTGTCAGGGGCTGTACAGTTGTTATAGGGCCTTGCTGTACACCGCCGCCGCCGCGCCGCCCGCAAGTTGGTGAGAACCGCTGCGACGCCTTGCCAGAGACTGTACCACCGCGGGGCCGGCCGGCCGCCACCGCTGGCTGGCCGGCCCGGCGGCGGCCTGGTGCTTCGAAATTTCCGGCCTGAATGCAAACTCCGTTGCAGCTGACTAGACATAAAGACATAAAGACATAAAAGAAAAGTGCAACAAAGAGCCTCTTGGGCCCATCCGAGGTTGCACCCCACCCCACCCCCACCCCCCCCCCCCCCCCCTCCACCAGTCTCGCCCCTTCAGATCACCTTACTCTACCTGCATAAAAGAAGGCTAATCCCACGAGTATTTATGAACTAATCCCTTCTCTGTAAAGTATTTATCTAATCTAATTTTGAAGGAAGCAAGTGTCACTGCATCAGCGACATCCCCTGGTAGCATATTCCAATGTCCTACAACCCTTCTACTGAAAAATGACTGTCGTAGCCTAGTCCTACTTTGTTTCATAATGAGTTTATGCTGATGACCTCTACCTCGATTTTCCCTATTGAACTCAAACATACCCTTTAAATATCCAGAATGCTGACTATTTACAAATTTGAAGACTTCAATTAGATCTCCTCTTAGCCTTCTATATCTAAGTGAAAACATACCCAATTTCTTTAATCTATCTTCATAAGGTAAACTACCAAGACAATTAACCATTTTTGTTGCCCTTTTTTGAACTCTTTCTAACAACCAGCAATCTTTCTCATATGTTGGAGACCAGGCTTGTACACAATACTCCAAATGTGGTCTAACGTATGCACAATACAGTTTTGTTATTACCTTTTCAAGTACACTGGTAAATTATGCAAATACATGCAGTCCCAGTGGCTACATTCATTTATACTGAAATAGTATTGTAACAATGTTTGAATGATCATATATATGTATGTTTCCATTTGTATTGATTTGACAAATTCACCACCACATATAAATGTTGAATCAAACGTGAATCGATTGAAATGTTTGTTTTGATTCTTTGAATTGGAAAGTTGTGTTGTGTGTTAATTGTGTGACTAATTGTGATGTGTCGTTAAAATGGTGTTTATATGCATTTTTCCAATGAAATTGATGTACCAGTGAATTTTAAATATTATTTGCATTCAAATACACACAAAATTGTATTAAATATATTTAGTTTTCTATTCAGATATTTTCCGATGTTATTACCATATCCTACTATATAGTTGACATTCTAGAAGGAAATAAGAACTATTCCAAAAAGCATACCAGAAATAGTTGATATGGTAACAAAATTGGTTTATTCTAGTTTGAACCATGCGTGACTTCGTCATGGCAGTCGCCAAACTTGAACCTACTCATTATATAACATGATGGCTCAAATTAACCACGGAATCTGCAGCCCGCCTGTAGCGTGGGTCATCCGGGCGTGAAGTTTTTCTCTACACCGCCAAACTGAATACCGTCAAAGCGTCCTCTATCACCCTGGTCAAAGCTCGCAGATGGCTTCTGAGAGCGCCGAGACGAAAACCGGCAACCGCTCATACTTTTTAAGTTGTTTTAAACGTATATTTAACTCGCTGATTTGTATCACAGTGCTGTTCATGTACATTTAATCGATTTTCGACTTCCTTTGCGACCGCATTACTGCACCAGGCGCGGATTCAGGGGGAGGCGCTAGGACCCTCCCCCCGAGCCCGGGTCGCCCCCATGTCGCGTAATACAAACGCGACCGTAGGGCGCAACTTTTTGTATGGCGCCCCTGACCGAAATCCTGGATCCGCGCCTGTGCACATTTCCGGAGTTGAGTGGACAAATTCTGCTCAGTTTCTTGCTGCGCTTGCCAAATAGTATCCTACCATCAGACTGGTTATTGATTCAACTTTTTTTTGGAACGATTCCATCATGATTCATTTTGGAATCTGAATGATTCAATCACCGTTCGATTCACGGACACATTTTTTAGAATTGATTCTTTCCAATTCAAAGAATCAAAACAAACATTTCAATCGATTCACGTTTGATTCAACATTTATATGTGGTGGTGAATTTGTCAAATCAATACAAATGGAAACATACATATATATGATCATTCAAACATTGTTACAATACTATTTCAGTATAAATGAATGTAGCCACTGGGACTGCATGTATTTGCATAATTTACCAGTGTACTTGAATCGTTAAATCGTTTGATTCAATCAGCCTTGATTTGATGCAGGTTTTGATTCAATCACAATTCATGAATCAAAAGATTGGTGGTGAATCACTTATTTTTTATTCAAGGGATTTTGATTGAACGAATCCAAATTCCAATTGATTCAATCAGTGTCGAATCAATAACCAGTCTGCAGCAGACTGGTTATTGATTCACCCTTTTTGGCAGGATTCAATCACAATTCATTTTGGAATATGAATGATTCAGTCACCATTCGATTCATGGATAACCATTTTGAAAAATGATGATTTCCGATTCAAAGAATCAAAACATGTTTTGATCAAATCACGTTTGACTCACCATTGCAATAGCATTGCACAGTCTTTTTGATTCCATCAGCCTTGTTCCTATGCTGGTTTTCATTCAATCATGATTCATGAATACACAAAATCTGGTGGTGAATCAATTCTTTGATTCAAGGGATTTTGATTGAACGATTCCAATCGATTCAATCAGAGTTGAATCAATGACCAGTCTGGTCTGCAGCAGACTGGTTATTGATTCACCTTTTTTGGAATGATTCAATCATGATTCATTTGGGAATCTGATTGATTCAATCACTGTTCGATTCACGGATACAATTTTGAGAATTGATTCTTTCCGATTCAAAGAATGAAAACAAATATTTTAATTGATTCATGTTTGATTCAACATTTATATAGATGTAGTGAATTTGTCAAATCAATAAAAATGGAAACATACATATATATATATATATATATATATATATATATATATATATATATATATATATATATATATATATATATACATATATGATCATTAAAACATTGTTACGGCAATACCATTTCAGTATAAATGAATGTAGCCACTGGGGTCTGGGACTGTATGCATTTGCACAATTTACCAGTGTACTTGAATTGTTAAATCTTTTGATTCAGTCAGCCTTGATTTGATGCGGGTTTTGATTCAATCACGATTTATAAATCAAAAGATCTGGTGGTGAATCAATTATTGTTTGATTCAAGGAATTTTGATTGAACAATTCCAATCGATTCAATCAGTGTTGAATCAATAACCAGTCTGGTCTGCAGTACCAGTTTCAAAATACGATTTTTACAGCGTTTTCCATATCATGAGGTCACACACTTCCACAAATACTTCCTCATATTCCACAAAGTGATGACTGTTTATTTTCCTAACTGAAGCATGATTAACTTCCCTGAACACCGCACGCAAATTCACACTGCTCAGTCGCTGTTGAATGGAACAATGAGCTGAAAACGCGCCGCGGACCGAAACCCCCGGGAGATGAGGCGCGTGTGGTGATGCTGGACATGACGTGACGATGACAGTATAACGCACTGCAGCGGCAACACGGCAGGTGCGAAGACCGGTCCAGCGGTGGGGGTCTCGGGAATGCAGCAAGTCGTTGTGTTACAGAGCTAAATGGCATTTTGCACCACCAACTTTCTTCGAAAAGCTCCACCCATGGTGCGTCGGCTTCAGCTCACCGAAAAGTAGCCGCAAACACACGGGCATCGATGGCCACGACATCTCTCGGGAAAATCCGTACTACAAATACACCAGATGGCCGGAACATCGGATCAATGTGTGCAGTTCAGAATGCAGCCACCAGTCCTCGTCACACACAGATACAGCACAAAGTGCGTATCAAAATGAAATCCCTCTTTGCGCATGCAACTCCTGGACTCCAGCTTCATTCGTGTGTTACAGTAAGTGATGGTACATGTGCGGCACGGTCGCGGAGCACGCCGTCCAACTGATCGCGTGCCCGCCACGCCGATGTATTCAGCATGCTCAGGACGTCTGCTGCTGCTGTTCCTGGTGCTGCTCCTGCTGCTGGTCGCCGGCACCGTCCGCGGCCGCCGGCTGTCCGCCGCTACTCTGCTGATTGGCGCACGTCAGCATGTGCTTGGGCCACTGTGCCTCCTGCCGAACATAGGTCAAAGTCGTCAGCAGCTGTTCTACTGCTGATTTGTTAAATAACTTATTTATTGCCGAACGAATTTATACATATATCAGCTTTATTATTGCCAAACGAAATTGTAATTCAACTTTAATGAGTCCCCAGTCAGTTGCATGATGTACAGAAGAAGATTTTGGAGAGGACAAAGGCAGGGAACAGAAAGGCCACAACGTTGCCTGTCAAGCTGATCCCACCCTAGCCCTTCCAAGAGATATGGGACAAAATCATCACAATAGCAAAACATCAGCAGAAGATATAAAGCCAAGGGTTTAACTACGCAGGTGTCAGCTGGCACAAGTGATAGGGATTTCAAATCGTATGGGAGTACGTTTTTTTAACAACTTCTTTATTGCCGAACGAATGTATACATAAGACACCCACTGGTGTTTTTGATTTTGATTGTGCTCAATCGTTGCGGTGGTGACAGCCATACTCGAACATAAATGTAAGTGGCATGGGTGTAGATCGGAACTGGAACACTTCAAAACCTGAGCAGGCCAAAAATAATACTAGTCTAGTCGATTCTTTCCGTGTATCGCCGTTCACCTTGTTTTTTTGTTTGTTTAATATATACCGTACCACAAGTATCCGTCGTGTCTCCCATCGCTGATTGGCTGATGTGTTGCCCTTATACGGGACATGTAGCGGGATTTGCTTGGCGGATTGCTTGATAGTTGGCAGTAAGGGGCATCTTGAGTTCAAAAATACGAATATGACTTTGGTTTGGACCATAGATGGATATATGTGGAGAAAAAGTAAGTTTATCTTTATATGACACGTGACGTCATACAACACCAGTGGGTGGAACTGACCTGACTCTGGCTCCGCCTGCCGCCTACTACAGTCTCTGACAAGGGGCCGCCGCGCCGCCCGGGCGGCTGAGCGGATATTAACGAGGCGTCGTGATCAGAGACTACGTGCCAGAGTATCAAAAACCCGGATGTAACGTCAACAAATCAGCCAATCAGCGATGGGAGTACGATGCCCGCTTGTGGTACGGTACATATTAAACGCTGAGAAGGTGAATAGCTTCCTTTAAAGGAAATAATTCACCTTCAACATGGGTTTTGAACTGAAATAGCAGTTTTGTAGCCCGTGTTGAGAAATCCTTATCTGGAACTTTTATTGGCTGAAAAGACTCCAGCCGAAGATATTTGACTTTTTGGCGAAGGAATACGGCGCATATATGATGTACCGTACCGTCTGAAAGTGCCAGCACTGCCATGGAGCATGCGCAGACCAATAATGCACACCATAACATTAATAATTTACGACCTTCTGTCCTGAATTGGCTCGATGTAGGACCATTTTTGAAAAGAAAAAAAGAAACTGTATTAAAAATATAATAAATCGTGTTCTGAAAAATTTCCCGAAGGTGAACTCTTTCCTTTAAAGGGAGTGTGCCTACTGTTTTGAACTGTCAAAATTATTTTCCCTACGATAAGTAGCTATTGCTGTGATGGTTGGATACGATGAAATTCACATCTGGAGCCCCTTTAGTTGAATTTTCACTTATATTGTTTTCGATTATTTTTCGTTTCGATATCGAAAAAACGATTCCCACTACGGTGAAGGTAAACAGAGGTAACAAATTGATACGTGAACGACGCACCTAAGACAAGCATGATGCATGCAAGCATGATGGCCGCCCAGGCTCTGTTGTTCGGCAGCTGCTATCAGCGCACACGAGCTGTTTGTTCCAATTGCTATTGGCCGGTGATAACGATATGCTAGCAGTGTAATCGATAGTTGCAGTGCTTTTAGTAGTGGGAAGCCATCTGGAGTCTACCCGATAACTTTTTGCTCCCAAGCAAATTCCTGGAGTCTTTGAATATCTCAGCAACTAGGGTGAATCTGGAGAAATGATGTAGTGGTTCAATTCAGAAAATTGTGTTCTATAGACCAGTGTCAATAACCCCAACTAGGCGATGTGAGTAGGCACACTCCCTTTAATGGTTAGGTTTTCCAAAAGGTGAGGGGGCTATGAGCTATCCATGGCCGCATCTCCCCATTCCTTTGCCCCAGCAATGAGTTTTGGATTTCTTCATGAGTTCAGCCATGACCTGGATACAAACAGATATTACGACGCTCCAACCGCCGGCCTCCGTGGCGCAATTGGTTAGCGCGTTCGGCTGTTAACCGAAAGGTTGGTGGTTCGAGTCCACCCGGGGGCGGCTCTTTTCACAATGCGGACCGTTTCATTAGACCGCATGTACGCGGCCCGGGGCGGCTCTCTTTTCACAATGCAGACTATTCCATCAGTCAGCATAAAAGTGTATGTACGCGGGGCGTGAGACCGAGCAAATATAGAAAATCGTATGTACGGGGGCGTGAGGGCTGAGTAAATATACAAAAGCGTAAGTGCGCACTTACACCTTTCTTCCCTTTCAGCCTGCTTCGCTAGCGCTCTTGAAAGTCTAAAGTGCCGACATTTAGACAGTGTTTTAATTTGGCGACAATAATAATTCGCGATTTAATACACGAAAGTTATTTTATATCGATACAAAATAATCCGATATTTAAAGGGAAATATTGACCTTTTCATTTATTTGTATGCATTATCTTATGCAACATATATGGTATTACATTGATCCGAGTCTCAATTTAAAAATTAGACAACTTTTCTATATTTTTTTTTGTATTAAAAAAAAACAAGTACACATACTTCTTTCGGAATTCATAATCGGTGTTTTCTCTTCACTATTGGGAGTGCGATATATCTGGCGCCTTTGTTTCAATCTGTTCAACGTTGGCATGGGCGTCGGCGTCGGGGGGGGGGGGATACGTCCCCCCAGTTAAAAAATCAGGAGGGACGTCCCCCCCCCCCCCCAAGAAAGCAGACTTGCTTGATTTTTGTTGTTGTTGAATTCGTTCCAAAGGATATGAAACTTAATTTATTCTTAGCTCAAATTTCATGGCATTTTTAACCACATATCGTTGAGTCCTTTCTTTGTACTTAAATATTTATGTAGGTACTTAATTACTTTGTAGAAAATACAATTATGATATGGCAGCTAAAAGTTGGTACACAAGATTGCTTCTGTTATGATTGAATGTCAAGCTCGTCCATTCATTCACCATTCATTTCCTAAGCCTTAGATACAATTCAGCAAAGGCAGCGAATAGCGTGACGTCATGGGTACATCCATCAATAAGCTGTGTTCAAACAGCAATCAGTTTTAGGCTTTAGTCCTTTCGAGCCGCTGGAATTTATATAAATGAGTGCTATAGCAGCATGCTTGCTATAATTTGAATGGTTGAAGAACCCTCTACAATTCATGCTAAGTAAGTTTTTGGAAATATATCATAGAAGGGGTAGCTACTAGCTTGCTGGGCGATAGCGAAGCAGATTCGCGAAAATAAGTGTCCACTAGAGCCCTTCATGGAGTGGGAATATCGTATGGGAATGGGAATGGGACGGGAATGGGTGGGAATAGGGCAAACTTTTGGGAAATTAACGGGTTTGAACGGTATGGGACAGACCAGATCATTTTTTTAGCACCACAAAAAGTTAAATATGCTTTGAGACGGGTGGGAATGGGAGCCCCATCAATTATGAATTCGGATTGGAACGGATGTGGGTCTGGCTGAATGGGCTGGAACGGGATGGAGGCTGAAAATCTGTCCCATGAAGGGCTCCCATGAATCTGTCCACGAACACTCGCTAAAATAAGTTTCCCCTCCAGGGGCGGATCCAGGGGGGCAAGGAGTCATAGATATGCCAAGGAGCCATAGCCCCCCAAAAGTCCTGAAACCGTGATTTGCACCACCCCCCCCCCCCCCCCCCAACACGGCCGGACGTACAGCGGTGGACGGCTGACATGGCCCGCTCTATAACCCCCCCCCCCCCCGCTCAACAACTTCTCGGTAACGGCCTGCTACCCAATGGCGGATCCAGGGGAGGGGGGGGGGGGGCATTAGGGGAAAATGCCCCTCACAGGAATATGGGGGGTGGGGGCATTCAATACAAGTATGCCTCCCCCGCACGTTCCTTCATTGGCTGTAAGAAGTGATAACCCGCGCCCCGCTGGGGTGCAGAATCTGCCCCCTCCCCCTCCAGGATTTTCTCAATAACTTGAAAACCATTACATATATCGACGTGAAACTTTAAGTACCTTATGCTGCATCAATTATACGTCTTCGAACAAAATTTAAACGCAATTGGTTTTGTATTTTGGGAGATAATGACGTTTTAGGGACGTCATGTCATTTTTCGTGTAAAAACGATACATGTTTGAAAAATCGTACAAAATCGAGTGTTGAAGCAAATTGCAAAAAAGTGAAAAGCAAGAAAATGACTATTCAAAATGGCTATCTGAGATTTTCGACATTTTGAGATTTTTTCCCCAAAAATAAAAAAAACACGATTTCTTTCTTTCGCAAGAAGTTATTTTTTCGCAGGCAGTACCCATTTTTCATCGCCAGTTTCAGCGGATTTTGAGGGGGGGGGCTAATTTCTATTGCCGCCCCCGTCGAGCTTAGGATCATAGGCTAACCACCTTCCGAAAGTAACTACCTTCCGAAAGTAACTACCTTCCGAAAGTAGGTGGGGACGGAGGCACTTTGAAGTCGATTCTTTCCATGCAACGCCCATAGGCGTAATGTTAAAATAAAAAAAAATGTTACTAGGGACTGATCCTAGTGACCCCAGTGGTGGTTACGCGCCTGCTTAGGATGGGGGGGGGGGCTTTTGCCCCCCCCCTGCCGCCCCTCCCCCTGGATCCGCCAGTGCGCGTCAGCCGAAACATCAAAAATCGCGGACGAATGTCGTCGGCCGGCCATCTGCGGACCGGCGGAAAAAGGCTGATTCGAACGAGCTTTTTTCCGCGACTGAACGCCGCGGAACCACGGACAACAAAATTGATCAGGCTAACAGTGGCGAATCTTTGCAAGATAGAGGTACAAATTTTGCACCTCATGCTTTTGCCGCTGTGCAATTTATTATGTAAAAGTTTCGTGGTTCTAAACTTACATCTTCGTCGAAAAATGGCCATCATTAAGTTACCTTGGGACAGGCTGTAGGCACAGATTGCGACATGCTGTAGGTCGGCGGGGCGGAATCTCGCGAGCAGACAGCGCCGAATCCGCCGGAACAAGGACGATATTCCGCGGTTTCGCCGCGATTTTTCGAGACGGAATGTCGCAGTGATATCGCGCGCCGAATGGCCAAGTGAGCGGCCGCCTTTAAGAGAGCTCATGATACCGCGCTTCGCGCGGTCTCGTCGACCCTTTTCGGCGGGCGCGCTCCAGGGGGGGGGGGGGGGCGGCCTGGCTCCCCCCTCCCCCTGGCTACATGCCTGCTCACAGTGCACCGTGCAGCAGCCGGCCCCGCAGCGTTTGTCGCCAAACTGCCCAATGCTCGGAGGGGGTTAGCCCGATCCGTTGTCAGTATTGTACATAATCGGACCAATGTCCGGCGCGCAGCTGACTGACGCCTATTGCGGCCGACCGGTCCCAGCGGAACTGGCGAGGGGGCAACCGTGAACCCGTCAGCGACCTGTACCATCCGGCCGGACATGATTCGACGGTCACCCTGGCGGCCGCCCGATGGGCGGTGCGGGCGTACAGGAACGAGACCGGCCACCGGCAGACTCGGCTGCCATGGCGCTTAACGCAGAGGGAGGATACGAGCTATCCATGGCCGCATCTCCCCATTCCTTTGCCCCCTACAATGAGCGAGTTCAGCCATGACCTGGATGGTAAGCGGAGGTTCTCCTGCAGGGCACCCGCCCTGTACAACGGACTCCCACCTGACATCTCGCAGCTGGGGCCGCCAGCTTTCACGCGCGCGGTGAAACGACACCTCGTGTCCGCTACGACGGACGACGGACACCAACAAGACGACTGATCTCAGTGACCCGTGTGTGTCGTGACATATGTGAATGTTGGTGGTTTTAGGATTTAGGCTGTGTGACTGTGTGCTCTCTTTCACTGCATGTCTTACTCCCCCACTCGACCCGGGGCTTAATAGCCACGCCAACTTGTGGATGCCCCGTGAAGTAAATACATACATACATACATAAAAGATGAGATATTACGCCGATATCTCCGCCAGCCTCCGTGGCGCAATTGGTTAGCGCGTTCGGCTGTTAACCGAAAGGTTGGTGGTTCGAGTCCACCCGGGGGCGGCTGTTTTCACAATGCGGACAGCCAAATAGCATGGCAGTTTACACAGTAAGCTTGGCAAGTCTTTAGCATCACCTAACCTATCCGAAGCGCCACGACAGCCGCATGACAAGCGCGCGTTTACTTAGTGTATAGATACATACAGCACGCACGATGCAAGCTGGCATTCGCATAACGTGCATCTAGCGAGTGCGATTAATCTAAGCTACTCTGATGGAACACTAATTATGACAAATCAAAATGGAAGAGAAACGCTTAAGACACGCTACGCTACGCTTAGAACAAAAACACAAAACCATGCTTAGAAAAGAAGAAGAAGGAATTATATCGCTGGTGGTGGCGTTTTTTCGTCATCTGAGGAAAGTGGAAGTACGACTAATTTGAAGGGGTGATTTGGTCATCGTGAACGGCGTGGTAAATACTCAATATTAGCACTGTCTATTTGTTTTCGCCTGATTTGTCACTTTTGACTGCCTCGCATTAAGTATCAACAGTACAGAACTACAGACACGCCTGGTGAGCAATCGCGCATTGATGGGGCTGCGAGCTGCAACATTCAGATCCACAGAGCCGGCGCCGAACCTGAATTCAGGCCCGGCGGGCTTAACACGCGCAGTGGAGAGGGGTATGCCACTAACACGCAGTGGAGGGGGGCGGGGGCACTTTAATGCCCCCCTAAAATCTTCGAAAGTATGAGAGCTAGAACGATCAAACTTACAGGGTAGGTGGGTGCTATGATGAATGATAATCTACATTTTCTATAATTTTCTTGACCTTCGGTCAATATCTTCAAAGTCAAACGAGGCCACGAAGGTCAAATCTGGCCAAATGTCACATTTTTTTTTATTTGACCTCTGACGGCACAGGTCACCAGCAATGTGTGAGTGTCCAAAGTTGTTTCCGGGGATGAACATTGTCATTGTCTACCGAATGGCGTGTGAATCATACCGATCCGACTGTTGGTTCCGAAGATATCGCTTTGCCGACCTCGATTCTGGCCGCCATCTTGGACTGAAAATCCATAAACTCAAAAATGTATCGACTGATTTGGATATTTTTTGCGTCAAACGATCCGCTATTGAGTTGGTGTTAATGTCGCGCAAAAACACTGCCCTGCTACGCTTCGTTGTTAAGCTATTAACGAAAAACGTGTGGGGGGGGGGGGGGCACAAAAGTCCCCCCCCCCCCCCTCCACTGCACGTGTTAATGTCGAGCCTGAGCTGACTGGCCAGTGGCCACCATGCAAAAACAATGCTCAGCCTGATTATGAGTATGACCAGTAAAACGCCTTTTTGGGCGATGACCTAGCGGGCGCGCACTGGTAAAGCTAAAACAGGTTGGAAATATGAAACGGTACGGGAGCACACGTGGTAGTAACAGATAGTCCTTTTAGTCCTTTTAGTCCTCCATACAAATTGCCAGGCCTCCATACATGCCAACATAAAAATAAAGTTTTATTAAATTGTACATGATCTCCTTTCTAGAATCCGCCAAAAGGGAGGGAGTACGTCCTGAGCGCTGCATGATTCAGCGTATAAAAAAAAACGAATGCTAAGATAAATCAAGCAATTTTGTATCAATATTTTTTTTTGTTCATTTCGATGTCTGCGGGTGCCGCGCGCTTTGGTACCACCCCTATCAGAACGCACCATAACAAAATCAAAATTGATTGAATGGTCCTATCCAATGGTGAACGCCCTCATCCAGCACATGTTGTCGACCCAGCAGATGTCGAACGACCAGCACGGCTTCTGATCGAGGCGCTCCTGCGTCACCCAACTGCTCCAAGTAATGGAAGATTGGTCGCAGCTGATTGAAGATGGACATGCTGTTGTTGCAGTGTACCTCGATTTCCGTAAAGCCTTCGATGCCGTGCCGCACCAGCGCCTATCAAGAAGCTTGCGGCGTACGGAGTCAGCGGAAAACTCTTCAATTGGATCGCTGCCTTTCTGACCGGACGCAAGCAGCAGGTAGTAGTCGGAGACCAGCGCTCAGCCTGGGCAGCCGTCACAAGTGGAGTCCCGCAGGGGTGGGTCCTGCGCACTGTGTTGTTCGTCATGTTCATTAACGACCTCCCTAGTGTCATCATATGCTCCCTGAAGATATTCGCAGATGACACTAAGGTCTACAGCAAAGTGTCTTGCGTCCCGGATTTTCAGCCTCTCCAAAACGACATCGACAGGGTGGCGGCTTGGTCCGAATGCTGGCCGCTGCCGTTCAACGAGGGCAAATGCACGTTGCACGTTCCTGCACGTTGGGACCAGGAACAGACGCCAGGCCTACACGATGCGGGACACGGACATGGCGCACTCGCTCCTTGAGCGCGACCTCGGCGTGCAGGTTGACTCGGAGCTGAAGTTCCGGCAACAGGCAGCTGCAGCTGTCTCCAAAGCCAGACAAGTCCTAGATGTCATCAAGAGGTCGTTCGAGAAACTGTGGACAAATCCACTGTGCCGCTACTCTACAAGACCATGGTGCGCCCGCACCTCGAGTACGCCAACGTCATCTGGGGGTCATTCAATCGCGCTGACCAGCGCAAGGTGGAACGGGTCCAGCGGCGAGCGACACGGCTAAGCAGAGAAGTGTCCCACCTCCCCTACCCGGAGCGACTCCGAGCTCTACGCCTGCCCTCTCTCTACTACCGGCGCCGTAGAGGCGACATGATCCAGGTCTACCAGATCGTCCACGGAGGTGTCGACCTAGACCCGACGAACCTCTTCGCCGCATCAGAGAACAGGCACACCAGGGGTCACCAGTGGAAGCTGGCCAAGTCAAGAGCGGTGTCCAGGGTCCGCCGGCAAATCTTCTCCATCAGGACAGTCAATGACTGGGAAAGTCTGCCCCCCCCCCCGAGGTGGTGAGCGCGACGTCCGTCTACCAGTTCAAGTCGCGCCTCGGCAAGCACTGGGCTGACATACACCACGTCATCCCAGACACTGTCTGACGCACTGTACACCACAACCGGAGCTTGATGAGACCGGGGTTATATTATCGATCAATATATGGTTACGAGCGAGCGCGAAACGCTCGCTCGTCCTTCCGTGGTATATGGGAAAAATCTGAATATGAGCGGCCCGGCCCGACCCGGCCCGTGGCGACGCTTTTGAGAAGCTAATATCTCTGCAACCGCACGTCCGATTGACAAGCCGGTTTCTTTGCTGAGTAGCCCCATCCAACCAAACCTGTTTGAGAACGATGCCGACTCATGTCAGTCACTACCACTGCACGTGGCGCGTGCCGCGTGAGGGGTGTTGCAAAGTGTATTCTCGCAAAAACTCCGCAACGGCTGGGCCGATTGTGTTCAAATTTGGTGTGTGGTTAGGGTCCTCTCAGCCGCCACTTTCCCACAAGTCAGGGGTGGGGTGCCTCTGCATGTGCGCAAGTGCACACCCCTATTCTATATCTTAGGAACGGCTGGGCCGATTGTGTTCAAATTTGGTGTGTGATTAGGGACCTCTCAGCCGCCACTTTCCCACAAGTCAGGGGTGTGGTGCCTCTGCACGTGCGCACGTGCACACGCGCACACCCCTATTCTATATCTCAGAAACGGCGTGTGTGGTTAGGGACCCCTCCGCCGCCGCCTTCCCACAAGTCATGGATGGGGTGCGTCTGCACGTGCGCACGTGCACATCCCTATTATATATCTCAGGAACGACTGAGCCGATTATGTACAAATTTGGTGTATGGTTAGGGACCTCCAGCCGCCAATTTACCACGAGTCAGGGATGGGGTGCCTCTGCACGTGCGCACCTTTTTTTGTATCTCAGAAACTACTTGCCCTATCGAGTTGAAATTCACCATACATTTCCTTCGCGCTCGCTCGTTCATCGCCGACTACGGCGCCTTACTGGTATGGTATGGTATGGTGAAAACCCATCTCAATCGGAGCAGTGGTTGCAAAGTTATTAGCTTCCGAAAAGCGTCTGTATGGCCGGGTCGGACCGGGTCGGACCAGGTCGGGCCGGGTCAAATGTAAATTTGTCGAGTACGTTGACCAGAAAACTCACGGGCGCTTCGCGCCCGCTCGGTAACAACCCTGTGTATTGTGCATGCAATGTATGGTGCACGCACGCATTCTGCGGCGTCCGTACCTGGCAGGGGAAGTCGCAGTAGGATGTGTTCCAGCAGCAGTAGAAGATAGCCTCTCCACCGCAGGTGGCGCACCACTGCTTCTTCTTGGTGTCTGCCACCTTCAGCTCCGTCAGCCGGCTCCACTCGCCGCGCTCCGACGCGAACGCAGACGTCAGCTTGTTGACCGCCTTCTTCTGCTCGATCTCCATGCTGTTGCGCAGCTCCGCCAGCATAGTGTCTGATGGCAGCGGCAGGCCAGGTCACCAGGTCACCAGTCAGCTGTCCCAGTCAAACAGACAGTCACGAATCGCTTCCTGACCGAAGGCAGGTGCGATTTTTCGATGATGACCGCAATGGATTCGAAGGCCACGGCGTTTTGCAATATAAGCCTAGGTCATTCTTAGAGGTGTGATGGTTGACCAGTCAAATGTATCTATGAGTTATGACAATCTTATACAAGGCTAGGTTCGTCTGACTTCACTTGTAAGCTGGAATGCTCCATTTGTGAGTCAACATATACAAGAAATGAAATTCAGTCAACACTGACATGTGACCTTCAGAAACACTCAGCCGTGCCACTGACCTGTGACCTTTTTCTGCTCAGATAGCTCCATCTGGTGCCGCCACTGGAGCCGCTCCAGCTGGAGCCGCAGGTTGGCCAGCACCGCTGGCGGAGCGCCGCTCTGGGCCAGGTCCAAGATCGCCTTCTCCAGGCCGGAGCGGATCAGCTCACATAGCTGTCATAAACAGTAAGATGGGGCTGTTCAATACTGGAGTGCCGCAATCACGCGGGTATATTCGGCCGGTTACTGTGCACTGCACATCCCGCACTGGTGCATGCACGCACACGCAGCCAGCCAGTCTCTTGCTGTTGCACGCTGCAGCTGAGGCCTCCGCTACACATTACTTTCCAGCTGTTAAAATAGATAAACATTTGTGAAGCTTTGCGCATTTCACTTAGAAATTACAGAGCGACACTGGAACATTCCGGACACCTGACGCTGCGACGGTAGTTATCGACTAAAAAATAAACACGAATGGCTAAGAGGACGTCCTATCTATGCCAGAGTAATGCCGTCTGTACATAATGATGGCAGCGCGGACCGCTTTGTCCGGCCGGCCGCCCTGTTGCGACGGTCAGCAGCGTCGGTCTGGCGTTACTCACATCATTAGCCTGTGTGCGCAGCTGCTCGCTGACGGCGCCAGTGTGGACCGGCGGCGGCGGCGCCTCCCCGGCCGTGGCGCCCTCAGCCGGACCGGCGGCCGCCCCCGCCCCCGCCGCGCCGTTGGACACGGTGCCGCCGCTGCCCGGTACGATCATCATGGGGCCGACGCGCGCCGGCGTGCTGACCACGAAGCTGGAGTCGGGCCCGGTGGCGACGGCGGCGCGGGCGGCGACGGCCGCGGGAGAGAGGCCGGCCGGGCTGCGATGCTGCTGCTGCTGCTGCAACAGGCGCGGACGGACCGCTGGCGACATCTGACGGCCGGCAGGAGAAGGTCGGGTCAGCGGCGCACCAGGCACGCAGGGCACGCAGGGCACGCAGGGCACGCAGGGCACGCAGGGCACGCAGGGCACGCAGAGCACGCAGAGCACGCAGAGCACGCAGAGCACGCAGAGCACGCAGAGCACGCAGAGCACGCAGAGCACGCAGAGCACGCAGAGCACGCAGGGCACGCAGAGCACGCAGGGCATGCAGGGCACGGCATGCACAAATATACGAGCGATGTCAATATTGACGACGGCGAGTGGCACACGGAGGTATCCTGATGCACCGCCCGAAAGACTTCAAAAACAGAACAGTTGAGCGATAACAATTTCCAGCTCGCCGATGAGGAAATCATTCGCAGCCAGCAGCAAGTAGCACATCACTTCATCAGCGATTATATTGACAAAGCTGCTTCAACTTCAGTCAGTCAGCCAGTCACAGCACGCACTCGCTTGACCCAACTAACGGACGCTTCAGGGGGCGGGCCCGAGCGAGCAGACCAGGCTGCCGTCGCTGTCGGGTCACACTCACCGTGCCGATGCCGTTGACCCGGACCGGGACCTGATTGAGTCGCGGCCGGCCGTGCGACGCTCGGAAAGCCATGGGCCGCGGGGTGCCGGGTGTGCTGGCCGCAGATCCTGACATCAGCTGGTCCACCTTCATCAGCTGGCTGGGTGCCAGCGACGCCCTGGGCGACTTCACTGGAACAGCTGCCGCAGCCGCCACTGCTGCTGCCGGCGTGGCCTTCTGTACCACCTTGACGGCGGTCACGGGGGACTGCACCGGCGCCTTGACCACCGGCTTGGCCCGGGCCGCTGGGGTGGCTGAGGGCGCCGCCTTGACCGCGGTCGGTGCAGACGAGCTCTGCGCCGCCTTCGCAGCAGGGGTGGCCGGAGCCGGGGCCGCCTTGGCAGCACCCGGCTTGGCCGCGGCGGCAGCACCCGGCTTGGCAGGCGTCGCAGCCGGCTTGGCCGTGGCGGCAGCACCCGGCTTGGCAGGCGTCGCAGCCGGCTTGGCCGTGGCGGCAGCACCCGGCTTGGCAGGCGTCACAGCCGGCTTTACGACTGGAGAGGCGGCGGCGGCGGCGGCCGGCGGCTTGCCCTGCGACTTACGCGCCGGCTTGGCAGCCTTGGGCGTGCCCTCCTCCATGGGTTCCTCTTCCTCCAGTTCCTCCATTTCCTCATCATCCATGTCCTCCTCCAGCTCGTCCTCCTCTGGCTCCAGCTCCTCGTCATCTACCTCAGCCTGCAGATCTGGCGGCCCGCCGGGGGTGCCCGGTCCGGGTTGCTGCCCGCCCGGAGCCGCCCCCGCCCCCGCCGTCTCCTGCGGCGGCTGCTGCGGACTGGCCGCCGGACCCGAGCGGCGAGCCTTCTTCTGCTGGCGCAGCTTCTCCAGCTTGTCCAGCTGCAGCTCGCTGCCCGACCGCTTCCGCTTGGGCAGCTCTGCGGAGGAAGGTGGAGGTGGTGGGTCAGTGCCCAGCGGCGGTACGGTACACAGTGGGACTGCCAGACATCGCGCCACGCATCAGAGACACTAGCGGGAGTTGCTCAGGCCTGCAGAGAGGCAATCCGTCCAGTCCCTGAACTCAGGTGGTCTGGCTATGCCCGCTGCAACCGACCACAGGCTGCTCCAGTGCCTACGCTCCCCCCACATCAAGATGTCATTCTCCGCCAGTCACGGTGTCGCCAGCGTCGCTGCACAGTCTCCCCCGCCCCGCCGCCGCGGCTCGCCAGGCGGCCCGCTGCTTACCTTGGTCGGGCCTGAAGATGTTGCACTCGTAGTTGGGCAGCATCAGTTTGATGTGCTGAGTGATCTTGCGCGGGTCGTACACCGTGCGCGCCTTAGCGTGCACAAACTTGCCAAACTTCTCCTCCAGGTTGTGGATATGTTCCTCCAGCTCCTGTGTAAGAACCAACAGGCAATAGTCATACCATCTATCCAAAGTCGCACGAGCCAGGCATCATCCGTACAGAACGGAAGTCCAGCAAGCCTCGTATGGCAACTGTCGGACTTAGCGTCTCTCTCCCACCTGTCGATTGATTTAAACGTGCACACACGAATCGGGTGTGGTCGGCGAGTGGCAGGGATTCCAACTTGGGACCGTATGGTCATCAAGGGAACGCGCTCACCAATCATGACCGCTCCAGCTAATCCAAAGTTTCCACAAACAAACCCGTTTCGGTACGCCCACTCGTGCCGGCATAGACAGCGTTGCATCTGCACGTCTGAGGGAGGCGGAACCCCCTCCCCTCCGACCGGTCGGCCCGGCGCAGAGCACGCGAGCCGCGGCCCGCGGCTCATGACACACCCACCTCGATACAGGCGTCCAGGCTCTTGCTGCGGCTCTTGGGCGGCGACGGCGGGTCCTTGGAGAAGAGGTAGCACTCCTTGATCGGCACCCACGCTCTGTCGGCAACAACGCAGGCACGTGACGTGACGTCATCCGCGGGCTATATCGTACCCGATTGACAATTATAGGACGTGGCCGTGATTTGACGCCCGATTGACAATAGGACGTGGCCGTGATTTGACGCCCGATTGACAATAGTAGGACGTGGCCGTGATTTGACGCCCGATTGACAATAGTAGGACGTGGCCGTGATTTGACGCCCGACTGACAATAGTAGGACGTGGCCGTGATTTGACGCCCGATTGACAATAGTAGGACGTGGCCGTGATTTGACGCCCGATTGACAATAGTAGGACGTGGCCGTGATTTGACGCCCCATTGACAGCAGGACGTGGCCGTGATTTGACGCCCGATTGACAATAGTAGGACGTGGCCGTGATTTGACGCCCGATTGACAATAGTAGGACGTGGCCGTGATTTGACGCCCGATTGACAATAGTAGGACGTGGCCGTGATTTGACGCCCCATTGACAGCAGGACGTGGCCGTGATTTGACGCCCGATTGACAATAGTAGGACGTGGCCGTGATTTGACGCCCGATTGACAATAGTAGGACGTGGCCGTGATTTGACGCCCGATTGACAATAGTAGGACGTGGCCGTGATTTGACGCCCCATTGACAGCAGGACGTGGCCGTGATTTGACGCCCGATTGACAATAGTAGGACGTGGCCGTGATTTGACGCCCGATTGACAATAGTAGGACGTGGCCGTGATTTGACGCCCGATTGACAATAGTAGGACGTGGCCGTGATTTGACGCCCGATTGACAATAGTAGGACGTGGCCGTGATTTGACGCCCGATTGACAATAGTAGGACGTGGCCGTGATTTGACGCCCGATTGACAGCAGGACGTGGCCGTGATTTGACGCCCGATTGACAATAGTAGGACGTGGCCGTGATTTGACGCCCGATTGACAATAGTAGGACGTGGCCGTGATTTGACGCCCGATTGACAATAGTAGGACGTGGCCGTGATTTGACGCCCGATTGACAATAGTAGGACGTGGCCGTAATTTGACGCCCGATTGACAATAGGACGTGGCCGTGATTTGAAGCCCGATTGACAATAGGACGTGGCCGCGATTTGACGCCCGATTGACAATAGTAGGACGTGGCCGTGATTTGACGCCCGATTGACAATAGTAGGACGTGGCCGTGATTTGACGCCCGATTGACAATAGTAGGACGTGGCCGTGATTTGACGCCCGATTGACAATAGTAGGACGTGGCCGTGATTTGACGCCCGATTGACAATAGTAGGACGTGGCCGTGATTTGACGCCCGATTGACAATAGGACGTGGCCGTGATTTGACGCCCGATTGACAATAGTAGGACGTGGCCGTGATTTGACGCCCGATTGACAATAGTAGGACGTGGCCGTGATTTGACGCCCGATTGACAATAGTAGGACGTGGCCGTGATTTGACGCACGATTGACAATAGTAGGACGTGGCCGTGATTTGACGCCCGATTGACAATAGTAGGACGTGGCCGTGATTTGACGCCCGATTGACAATAGTAGGACGTGGCCGTGATTTGACGCCCGATTGACAATAGTAGGACGTGGCCGTGATTTGACGCCCGATTGACAATAGTAGGACGTGGCCGTGATTTGACGCCCGATTGACAATAGTAGGACGTGGCCGTGATTTGACGCCCGATTGACAATAGTAGGACGTGGCCGTGATTTGACGCCCGATTGACAATAGTAGGACGTGGCCGTGATTTGACGCCCGATTGACAATAGGACGTGGCCGTGATTTGACGCCCGATTGACAATAGTAGGACGTGGCCGTGATTTGACGCCCGATTGACAATAGTAGGACGTGGCCGTGATTTGACGCCCGATTGACAATAGGACGTGGCCGTGATTTGACGCCCGATTGACAATAGTAGGACGTGGCCGTGATTTGACGCCCGATTGACAATAGTAGGACGTGGCCGTGATTTGACGCCCCATTGACAGCAGGACGTGGCCGTGATTTGACGCCCGATTGACAATAGTAGGACGTGGCCGTGATTTGACGCCCGATTGACAATAGTAGGACGTGGCCGTGATTTGACGCCCGATTGACAATAGGACGTGGCCGTGATTTGACGCCCGATTGACAATAGTAGGACGTGGCCGTGATTTGACGCCCGATTGACAATAGTAGGACGTGGCCGTGATTTGACGTCCGATTGACAATAGTAGGACGTGGCCGTGATTTGACGCCCGATTGACAATAGGACGTGGCCGTGATTTGACGCCCGATTGACAATAGTAGGACGTGGCCGTGATTTGACGCCCGATTGACAATAGTAGGACGTGGCCGTGATTTGACGTCCGATTGACAATAGTAGGACGTGGCCGTGATTTGACGCCCGATTGACAATAGTAGGACGTGGCCGTGATTTGACGCCCGACTGACAATAGTAGGACGTGGCCGTGATTTGACGCCCGATTGACAATAGTAGGACGTGGCCGTGATTTGACGCCCAATTGACAATAGTAGGACGTGGCCGTGATTTGACGCCCCATTGACAGCAGGACGTGGCCGTGATTTGACGCCCGATTGACAATAGTAGGACGTGGCCGTGATTTGACGCCCGACTGACAATTATAGGACGTGGCCGTGATTTGGAGTGGTTTGGCGACGCCGCAGCAAACTGCGGTTACATGGCGCTGGTCCGATTGCCGACCGTTACACTAGGACGCCGCTTTAACGACAGTCACACGTGACACACAATCGAATGCACGGCTCGATTCACGACTCACTGCCAGCGAAACCCCACAGCACAGGTCAGCACTACCCCAGGCCAGCGCGGCTATGATCTGCCTGAGGCGGGCTTGACCGTCCTGCCGGTTAAGCCCGGCTCACACTGGGAGCGGTAAAGAAGCAGAGCATACAAAGATCCTGGTCTGAAGCGGCCTTTACCGGTCGTGTCGGCCGAAGAAGCGACAGTCAACGTTGCCGTCACGCGACTTGACAGCCTTGGCCGGCCAGTAGGGGAATCCCTTCAGACGCGCCCAGATCAGCATGTGTGGGTGAGGCTGCCGAAACAGAGGGACGCGACGCGACTCAGTCAGCACACGGGCCGCCACTAATCATCCGTCACACGCGTGGCGGACGGGACCATCACAACAGCGATACTTGAAACACAGTCCCGGAAAAGTAGTGCGCAGATAAAACGGTGTGATGCCAGTTCGGTAGCCCGAAGTTCAGCAGGACACGCCTGGTTACGCTCGGGAGTGTACTGACGTACATACGCCATCACGTGATACACAGACACATCTGCAGCGCGATGCCAGTTTGGCGTACAACGGTGAGCAGCGGGACGCGTCAGGCGGAATGTCACACTCGGGACTCGGGAGTAAACTCACGCAGGCCAGGGTGAACCAGTCGTCACTGAGGTAGGCGTTGCTGTAGCAGTCGGGACACGTCTCAATCTCCTCCATCTCCCACTTGCACATGCGCAGCAGCGACTTGGCCAGTGCAGTCAGCTTGCTCGTCTCTGAAAACATCACCACACGTTCAGCCTTAATAGAAGGTTACCATTTGGATAAATACAGCCAGGACGGCACATAGCCGAACAATGAAACTCAAGTTTGACGGAGAAGGTTTCCTTCGTTCTTCCGACAAGCAAGATTGTGCAGGAATATCTTAATTTGTTACCCAACGGCGTCCCGTGGCAGGTAAGCCTTCACGACAGATGCCTGTCGACCTGACATGTTGGTCGGGCTTTATTAGCGCCGATTAACGCATGCTAACGTCACGGGAATCAGGCAACAACGACCGTAGCAACAGCGCAACATGGCAACCACGTCACACAGCAGCAATAGCGTAACATGGCAACCACGTCACACAGCAGCAACAGCGCAACATGGCAACCACGTCACACAGCAGCAACAGCGCAACATGGCAACCACGTCACACAGCAGCAACAGCGTAACATGGCAACCACGTCACACAGCAGCAACAGCGTAACATGGCAACCACGTCACACAGCAGCAACAGCGTAACATGGCAACCACGTCACACAGCAGCAATACAGGAGGGATATACAGCACGTGGATGAAATGAATCCTGAACAAATCCAAACACCCATGAAAGTCGACAGTAAATCTCAAACGAAAAGGCCACATGGAACCGAAACTTGACCACCAGGCGCCACCAGCTGCAGCAACATAACACAATCAGCAGCGGGGACGTGAGGTGGCCTTAAATGCCCCGCGCCGCGTCCGGCCAGCAGCTCACGTCCATTGAAGAGGACACAGTTGTGCAGGATCCACTTGCAGTCGGCGATGAAGGCCTCGGTGGAGCCGTACTGGCCGCGGTTGATGTTCTCCTCCATCGTGTTCAGGTCCATCGGACAGGACACGAACTCGCCGTAGTTCGGGAACTTCTTCTCGTCGACAGGTGTGATGAACGGCTCCGCCTGAAATCAACACAGGGGTGACGGTAGTCAGAATTCCCCTACATTACAAAATCCAACAGCCAGTGTGTTGTAAGCATAAGCAATGTGCAGCTCTAGTGCCCATCAGTGTTAGCTAGTGCAGCCAGGCAATAGAGTAGAACACGCTCTAAGGTGAAGGCAAATGCTGCAAAACTGATGTCTGATGGTTTACGAATATAACAGGACAGCTCAATGGCTGCACCACAAATCGATACTACTTCACTCTCCATGCACGGATATAAACTCAACTAGACATGGCTCCGGACCCGGTCCGATTTATTGTGTCCGAAGACATCAACCGCGAGCCCCACGGACCCACCACACAACCTTTCACCGTTCCACTCACGCCGGGCAGTCCCTTGAGCCGTCCGATGGCGTGTTTGAGCAGCAGCGTGAACTGCTCGTGCGTCAGCATCTTCATGGCCGGACTGAGGTTGTCTACGGTCTCGGCCTGCACGACGCGGCGGCACTCGACGCAAACCCAGTCGCCGGGCGGGTCGGCCGACAGCTGGGCGCACTTGAGGTGGAACACGCGCGGACACGTCTCGCAGCAGACCACCTTTCCCTCGCGGTGGCACACCCAGCAGTAGTTGTCGTTGAGCGCCGCGCCGCCGCCCTGCAGGGGTACAGAGGGAGCGGTGTATGAACTATGGAGGGGTCACTGACGCCCGGGCATCAGCCGAGGCGGCAAGCAGCGCATTATACGCCAATGACGCCGACGCAACAAATATCGACGTATAACCAGGATGTATATAGATTATAAACAAAACATAACTTTCCAGATTATATACAATAACATTTTGAAATGAGAAACGTCACCCGAAAATTATAATCTGAAACCGATGCAGTTCAACCGAAGCACAGTCTATCGTTTCTCAACGCACATTAATATTTGTTACTGAGGCTGTGACTTGCTCGCTATCCAGCCGGTCTCGCAGCCTACTATGCCGACTGTTACTGACCACCAGCAGCCTGCACTGCGTACCCCCCCCCCCCCCCCTCCCGCCTCAGCGGCGCCGGCCGGCCCCTCCGACTAACCACCAGCAGCCTGCACTGCGTACTCACCCCAGCAACGCCGCCCGGGTCTAACCATCAGCAGCCCGCACTGCGTACTCACCCCAGCAGCGCCGGCCGGCTCTAACCATCAGCAGCCCGCACTGCGTACTCACCCCAGCGGCGCCGGCCGGCTCTAACCACCAGCAGCCTGCACTGCGTACTCACCTCAGCGGCGCCGGCCGGCTCTAACCATCAGCAGCCTGCACTGCGTACTCACCCCAGCGGCGCCGGCCGGCTCTAACCATCAGCAGCCTGCACTGCGTACTCACCCCAGCAGCGCCGGCCGGCTCTAACCACCAGCAGCCTGCACTGCGTACTCACTACTCACCCCAGCAGCGCCGGCCGGCTCTAACCATCAGCAGCCTGCACTGCGTACTCACCCCAGCAGCGCCGGCCGGCTCTAACCATCAGCAGCCTGCACTGCGTACTCACTACTCACCCCAGCAGCGCCGGCCGGCTCTAACCATCAGCAGCCTGCACTGCGTACTCACCCCAGCGGCGCCGGCCGGCTCTAACCATCAGCAGCCTGCACTGCGTACTCACCCCAGCAGCGCCGGCCGGCTCTAACCATCAGCAGCCTGCACTGCGTACTCACTACTCACCTCAGCGGCGCCGGCCGGCTCTAACCATCAGCAGCCTGCACTGCGTACTCACCCCAGCGGCGCCGGCCGGCTCTAACCACCAGCAGCCCGCACTGCGTACCCCTCCTCAGCGGCGCCGGCCGGCTCTAACCATCAGCAGCCTGCACTGCGTACTCACCTCAGCGGCGCCGGCCGGCTCTAACCATCAGCAGCCTGCACTGCGTACTCACCCCAGCGGCGCCGGACGGCTTCTCCGACTTGCGCCTCTTCTTCACCTCCTCCCCGGTGACGCTGCGCTTCACCTCCTCTCCGCTGCCACTGCGCTTCTCGCCGGCCACCGGCGCGCTCCCCACGCTGCGCCGGTAGTCCTTGATGAAGTTCTTCTGCTTGGCGGCGAACGCCGGGTTGCGGGAGCGCGTGGCTCGGGGCTTTCCCGCCGAGTCGGTGGCGGCGGAGGCCGGCGTGGCGGCAGCGGCAGCGGAAGCTGGTGTAGCAGCAGGAGCAGCTTCAGCCGGAGTATCGCTAGCCGGCGCGGGAGTGGCCTCGGCACCAGCCTCGCCCTCGGCTTCGGCACCAGCCTCGCCCTCGGCCTCAGCACCAGTCTCGCCCTCGGCCTCAGCACCAGCCTCTCCCTCAGCATCGCCCTCGTCCTCGGCACCAGCATCGCCCTCGTCCTCGGCACCAGCCTCGCCCTCAGCTTCGGCACCAGCATCGCCCTCAGCCTCGGTACCAGCATCGCACTCGTCCTCGGCCCCAGCCTCGCCCTCGGCCTCGGCCAGTGCCTCTTCGGTCGGCGTCTCCTCGGCAGCAGCTGCCTCCGACTCTGCCAGCGGCTGCTGCTCCGGATCCTGCTCTGCCAGCGGCTGCTGCTCCGGATCCTGCTCTGCCAGCGGCTGCTGCTCCGGATCCTGCTCTGCCAGCGGCTGCTGCTCCGGATCCTGCTCCGCCTGGTCGGCCGCAGCCTCGGTGGTGGCGGTGGCGGCGGCTGGGGCAGGGTCCTCAGTTGCAGCAGCAGAGTCAGCAGCGGCTGACTCTGACACAGCCTCAGCATCCACACTCTGAATCTGGATACTGGTCTCAGATTCAGAGGCCTTCACAGAGGAATCCTTGCTGGTCTCACTTTGGCCTTCAGTTGGGTTTGTGGCGGACATCCTGGCAGTTCGAAATGCTGAAAAGTAGGCAGTAAGTTGTAGTAAGAAGTAAAAACCACTGGATACACCAAAATGAACAAGGACATTTGCAAACAAGGTCAAATTCAATTACAAAGCTACAGAACATAATGCAACATAAGCAAAAAGTACATGTATATGTTAATTGTTACCCATGTGGGACATGACTGCCATGCTGTTCAACTCTCGGTAAAACATTGGTTTTATTGATGACATTAATTTTATATTGATGCATGTGGTGAGTAATATGTTGGCAAGATAAGAGTACAGCATATTTCATCATTTATAATGGGAGTTTTGCCCTGATTAACATAACAAGACTGCTCAAGAGATTAACTGAAGCAATAAGCTTCCTTCTATGCAGCAGCACTAAGTGTGTGTGTGTGTACTGTGTAGCAAAGAACAGGGAACCTGAACACAACCTGAATCTGATTTTGTTTTGTTTTTTAGCTTTGAATTATCTGATTGCAGTTTGTTAATTGGAGTTTTAGGGTGTGATGACTGCTTGGTCATCATGTATCTAGTTTATCTGATTGTAGGCTGCTTTCTGAATGACCAAAAGAAGTATAGTTCAGAACTGTTTGCGACAGATGACATAACAATACAACAGCTTGTTATTATTTACACCTGAACCATATCAGCATCTAAGATTAAAACTTACTTAAAATGTATTAGGAAAACTTGCATTAATGGATATGAGATTATAATGGCCCCATATTGCACTGAAATGATGATTTGTGAATTTTTTGGTTCATGAATTACAGAAATAAACAGGTGATTTCAACTTTGAGATTCAAATATTAATTATCTATTGGGACAAATGAGTCAATTAGGTTTCCAAAATATTACCAAATCAATTTTGAGTCAATTCAAAGAGTTTGCAATGTTGAGGACAGCTCAGTAAAACTATCTATCCGAATCAATTTCCAATATGATTATATCAGTTTGAGTTGCCTTGCCTTTTACAAATTTAGATGGTAAAATGCAAGCAGAATAGTATCACAAATCTGTAAATCAAAGTTTGCTATTACTTTAGTCTGAATGTTTTTGTCAGATGGGTTTCCAAAATCAGGACCCACACCGGACAAAGCTTGTGGTCATCAGCAGAATTAGCAAAATGTATCATCCTCTATTATCTAATGACTGAGGATGGTCAACCTCCCCCACTGGCTTCATCTGACTTTGAATGAGGCCACTGCCACCAGCCACAAGCCATCCCTGCCAGGAGCAAATAGAGAGCTCCAGTGTCTCAAACCCATCTTGCCAGGGTGGGTCGGATCTGCAGTCCAGCGCTCTCCTGAGCTTGTGTTGAAATCGTTTTTCAGAGGAGTCTTGTCTGGGCTCAGAGTAGTAACTGACTCAGGTAAGGAGACAAGACAAGCAAGAATATAAGCTGCAAAAGATGAGCTTAAAGGGAATGTTTCACCTTTGTATTGGTTTTGAACTGACATAGCCATTATCTTTGGTCATTATTGAAATGTCTAATTATTAAGGTCACTTTCCCAAAAACTTATCCCATTTTAAGCAATTTAATTTATAATTTGTAAAATGGGGTCTAGACTAGTCCCGCCACTGATTGGCTGACAGCGACTTCAAGATTGTTGGTCCTGGAAGTCAGACAACCTGTATTTCTTGAACCTTGGTGAGTACAATGTAAACAAAGGCCAACGTGATAGGTTGCAGTCCAAGTTGAAGTTTTTCATGTTGTTTGAAGTCTCAGTTATGGATTTATTGTTTTTTAAATAAATATTGAGCTATTGCAATGCCTCATACTAGTCATTGTGTTCTGAGCGGGTAAAGACACAGTTCCACAATGTTTGTATTTTAAGTCACCAAAATTGCCTGGAAACAATTGTTATTTTGTCATACGTTGGCAGCTATAGGTTTTCTCTGTTGGCAGCTATAGGTTTTCATATGTTGGCAGCTATAGGTTTTCTGTTGGCAGGTTTTCTCTATAGCTCTATAGCTAAATAATGATGTCATCATCCCAAATTTAAAACTTAATTTGTAGAAAGTTGAGTGAATTTTCAAGAGAAAAAATATCACCATCGTTTTTAGCAGCACTTACTTCATATTTTTTTACTACAACCAGCATATAGACAACTTTCAAAAAGGTGAAACATTCCCTTTAAGAAACCTGTCAGATGAACTATGTCATTGTTAAATTAAATGTATATTCATAATTAAATTGTCTTGCCAGTTGCCACACTTGTATGTGTCTTAATCACAATCAGCAGTTGGCTTAGGTACATTTTAAAAACGACATTCATTGGCAGCATAGCTCACTTCAAGACAAACAAATAATAAGCACTCGCCTTAGTCGGCCTTACCTGTTTTATTTCAGCTGGAACTCTCAGATATTGCTTCACGGTTTGGAAACGTGAATATGTGAATAACGTGAAAATATTTATATGAATATAGGAGTATCTAGGGCCTTGTATGAATATGAATAGTAAACAAACACACGCAACGCCGGTTCCGCAATATAAGGCAGCCCCCACCAGTAATAGTTGGCAGCACTCGGGCATTTGGGCGTTAAAAACCTAATACACCATAGGGGTCCCATAGGGGATGATTTTCAGACGAGGCTGGCTCGTAACCTATGGTACATATTTTAAATCCGACTTCTGGCTGGAACAGATAGCTACAATCCTTAGATCCAACGTTTGTATTTATCATTTTTCGATATTCTGGGTTTAAAGGGGTTAAATGGGTTTGGGGGTTAAAAAATGTCGAACGCCCGCTGACCGCTCCCCAATGCTACTACAGTACTGAAATATACACTACATGGACTACTACTTCGTAGTATAATTTAATATGATCGCTTCCAAATACTACTACAAGTACTGCAAATACACGACTTTGACTACTACTTCGTATATTTGCTGGCGTTTAATTCAATAAATAAAGATGTAATCTATGGAAATAGAAGTTATTGATAGCAAACAATACATTTAATTTAAAATAGACAAAACAATTACGATAAAAAAAATTATCTTGTCTAATTCATTTGGGCTTACTGTTCTACCCGTTGTTCTATTACCCTGCGTAAAGGCGCCTTTAATTCGAACGTAACTCAATTTGGCGCAGATATGCACAAACGACACTAGCGACAAACGCTACTACAGCTTCCATATTTTGTACACCAGGTGTCTCTCGAGTCAGCGGTGCCAGCCGTTGGTCCCGAAGGAAGGCCGTGAAACGTGTAAGCCGTCCCCGAGTGCCGGGCAGTTTTTATCGCCCATAAATCTGGAAGGTAAATGGACTGTGATAGGCTCGGCGTGACGTTTAATCTCGCTCCGTCTATTATGCATCTCAGCATCTGCCTATCTGCGGACATCAGCATCGGCGCGGCCCGATAATGGTTCTTGACAAAGTCGGGCGGCCATGGAACGGAACCATTTGCTGGGAAGTGCCGACCGGGTCACCGGCAGACGGCATGCCGAAGTTTGGACCGACGGCGATACCCTGGGGGCAGGTGGGTCTCCAAGCGCTCCCGTACTGCGCGATGACCTGACACAATCGGCTGTGCATGCGTTCACAGTTCAACCGTTATCCCCGCGGCCACAGCGAGGCTGGTCTCGACTCTCGAGCAGACATGTGCCGTAGCCAAAAATAGGATCCAAGATCCACAAGATCCCACGACAAAATTAATTTGAAATATACGGGATACTACCACAAACTTTATCCAGATGATCTACAGGATCCATCGACAAAATGTATCCACAAGATCCAGGATCTACAAGATTCAACGACAAAATGATGCGGCAAGATCCAGGATCCACAAGGACCTACGACAAAAGGATTTTGTAAGATCTAGGATCCGCCGGATCCTTCTTGCGATCGGATCACTCGGATTGGATCCCGGATCCATTCCGAGCATCCATTATCTGATCCATTATCTCTGGATAGCAAGATAATATTTGTTAATTGTAATACTTCTGGAGTTACTTGACAATTCCCAATACTGAATACATTTTAAACAAAGTATGAATTTCAAACAACCTACACACTACACAGTCACAAACTGTAAGTTTCTGATTGTTATGACATGTTCATCCATTCTCTTATCTCTGATGTTTCATACCACTTAAAATTAGTGGAATAACAATGATTGAAAAGCACAGAGGCGTCGTTTTCTGAAAATGATTGGTAGGGCCCAGTGGCGCACGCAGGGGGGGGGGGGGTCAAAGGGGTCAGCTGACCCCCCCTCCCCCCGAAATTTCTGAGGGGCCCGTATTTCTGAGGGGCCCGTTTCTGGTAGGAGCCCGGTCTTGGTAGGGGCCCGGTCTTGGTAGGGGCCCGGTCTTGGTCAGGCCCGATCGAGGTAGGGGCCCGGTACTGGCAAAGGCGTGGCATGGGATGATGGGCCCGGTCACAACAGGGCCCGGTCATTGCATATTCTTGACACGGGCCTGTTTCTGGTAGGGGCCCGGTCTTGGTCAGGCCTGATCGAGGCAGGGGCCCGGTGCTGGCAAAGGCGTGATATGGGGCCCGGTCAGAACGAGAGCCCGGTACTTGAACATTATTGATGCGGGCCCGTTTCTGGTAGGGGCCCGGTCTTGGTCAGGCCCGATCGAGGCAGGGGCCCGGTGCTGGCAAAGGGCGTAATATGGGGCCCTGTCAGAATGAGGGCCCGGTCAAAACAGGGCCCGGTCGTTGCATATTCTTGAAACGGGCCCGTTTCTGGAAGGGGCCCGGTCTTGGTCAGTTCCGATCGAGGCAGGGTCCCGGTGCTGGCAAAGACGTGGCATGGGGCCCGGTCAGGACGAGGGCCCGGTCACAACAGGGCCCGGTCCTCGCATATTCTTGATACAGGCCCGTTTCTGGTAGGGGCCCGGTCTTGGTCAGGCCTGATCGAGGCAGGGGCCCGGTGCTGGCAAAGGCGTGATATTGGGCCCGGTCACAACAGGGCCCGGTCCTTGCATATTCTTGATACGGGCCCGTTTATACCAGTTACCAGTTACCAGTTTATTCAAAAAAGATCCACGTACCTATATAATCGTGGCTTTTCACCCTTCACGTCATATTTCTAAAACAGTGGGGACAACACTAAGGTTGAGGAGCAAAACACTTAAACAGGCATACTAAAATACACTCAATTAAAATCACACACACACGCACTATAAGACGAGATAGACAGTGGCAGATCTGCACCCCCATCTAAATGTCAGGTGCCATCAGCTCTCATGGCAGCCTTCAAAGTGGTACGAAAGCTGGGGGCGGTAGGATCCAGACGTGTGTTCAGAAGAGAAACACCACGGTAGCATAGCCTTCGTCGGCCGGACTCGGTGCGTATGCGTGGCAACGTCCAGTTTCTAGCACGACGCGTGTCATGTTCATGGACATCAATGGCACGCGGACCGATTGTATTACTCAGACATGCAGGCTCCTGATTCAAGATAACACGCTCCACAGCACATATCGTGTGAAAATCTATGAGTTGCTCTGCCGTAAGCCATCCTAACAATCTAATCGCATCCGATACATGGTCATTGCGTCGCCTACCGGTTACTACTCGGGCACAAAAATTCACAATTTTCTGGATTCTTCGCACTTGGTTGGTTCCACACGATCCATAAACAGACAAACAGTATCTTACGACGGACAGTACAAACGATTCTACTATGACCTTCAGTGCTTGGCCGGGTATAACATGACGAGCATGACCAAGCGTGATTATGGTAGGGGCCCGGTCTTGGTCAGGCCTGATCGAGGCAGGGGCCGGTGCTGGCAAAGGCGTGGCATGGGGCCCAGTCAGGACGAGGGCCTGGTCATAACAGGGCCCGGTCCTCGCATATTCTTGATACGGGCCCGTTTTTGGTAGGGGCCCGGTCTTGGTCAGGCCCGATCGAGGCAGGGGCCCGGTGCTGACAAAGGCGTGATATGGGCCCGGTCACAACAGGGCCCGGTCCTTGCATATTCTTGATGCGGGCCCGTTTCTGGTAGGGGCCGGTCTTGGTCAGGCCCGATCGAGGCAGGGGCCCGGTGCTGGGAAAGACGTGATATAGGGCCTGGTCAAAACGAAGGCCCGGTCACAACAGGGCCCGATCCTTGCAAATTCTTGATACGGGCGTATTTGATATTGATACGTATTTTTTACATTATCCATTGTTGCTTCAGGCAACGGTTTATGGCAACTTGTGGCAACATGATGGTGGGCGCGAATGACGTAGTCGAGGCGCACTAAAACCCCAACGATGATGATGATGACATAACTACCGGGGATCGGACTGCCTAACCTGCCTAACCTGTAAAATATAATTGTTGTTGTTGTCATTTACCTGCCTAACCTGCCTAACCTGTAAAATATAATTTTTGTTGTTGGCATTTACCTCATTTCGTCAAATTTACTCTCGACAGTTGTACCGCACATCAGTAGCACACGCACCTAAAATTCGCATATCAGTAGCACACGCAGTTGACAGCGTCAGCACACGCACACGCAGTTACACGACATTGACAAGAAAATTATAATGTCTCAGGTCCCATGCTGTAGGGGGCCCGCTTAAAAACAAGTGACCGAAATCCGCGCGAAGTTTTCTAAAAACGGGTGGGGGCCCGCTCACAAGGGGGCCCGCTTTTAGGGCTCCGACCCCCCCGAAATGGAATCCTGCGTGCGCCACTGGACTAGGGCCCCAATGCTAACTTTAGAGATTTTAAGGTCATTCTTACCATGCAACTCCTAATGTTAGAATATGACATACATTATTGGTATAGGGCCCTGGCCCTACCAAGCCTATAGAAAACTACACCCATGGGAGGTACGTAGCCTAGGGGTGGCGCCCCCCCCCCCCCCCCCCCCCTGGAGGCCAGGAGGGCCCTTTTCGGCGCGCCGAAAAGGGCCGACGAGACCGCGCGAAGCGCGGTATCATGGGCTACCCATGGGCTCTTTACCACGCGAAGCGTGGTCTTTAGAGAGTTTAGAGGACTTCAGAGGCCCTTTAGGGCCACCAGGGCCCTCTGAAAGACCAGAGGGCCCCTTGGACGTTCAAAGGAGCCCTGTGCATGTCAGAGGGGCCCCTGGCCAGACCAAAAGGGTCCCTGAGCGGGTCAGAGGGCCCCCTGAACACGTCGAATGGGCCCCTAGCCAGCACAGAGGGGGCCCCTGGACAGGTCGAGAGGCCCCTGAGCATGTCGGCAGGGCGACAAAGCGGCCAGCGCAGTCCCTTGCCAGATCATAAGGGCCCCTGAGCAGGTTATAGGGCCCCTGGACAGACCAGAGGGCCCCTGGGAAGTTAAAAAGGCCACTGTGCAGGTCAGAGGGGCCCCTGACCACACCGAAAAGGCCCCCTAGGTGGGTCAAAAGGGCCCCACACTTTTCACTCCCAAATTATGAATTGTGATATTGATTCTGACATAATTATTGACTAAAAATACCTTGTTTCAACAAAAACTACTACTTTTCATATTCAAAACAAATCAATAGTGTACCATTTTCATTTGTCTACATAATTTTCCACTCTAATGTTCCTAAAATTTTCCACTCTGACACTTAAGCAAAAATGGAATTTTGGCAAACTGCATATAGACCTATAGACCTATAGACCTATAGACCTATAGACCTATAGACCTATAGACCTATAGACCTATAGACCTATAGACCTATAGACCTATAGACCTATAGACCTTTAGACCTATAGACCTATAGACCTATAGACCTATAGACCTATACATATCCATACATATCCATACATATCCATACATATCCATACATATCCATACATATCCATACATATCCATACATACATCCATACATACATCCATACATACATCCATACATACATACATACATACATACATACATACATACATACATACATACATACATACATACATACATACATACATACATACATACATACATACATACATACATACATACATACATACATACATACATACATACATACATACATACATACATACATACATACATACATACATACATACATACATACATACATACATACATACATACATACATACATACATACATACATACATACATATATACATATATACATATATACATATATACATATATACATATATATATATATATATATATATATATATATATATATATATATATATATATATATATATATATATATATATATATATATATATATATATATATATATATATATATATATATATATATATATATATATATATATATATATATATATATATATATATATATATATATATATATATATATATATATATATATATATATATATATATATATACATATGTATATAGGTATATATGTATATGTGTATGTATTATCCCTGAAGTGTATCACTTATTTTTGCCTTGGTGTATCACCATCAAAAGCCAATACGCTAACATCTCTGTTATCCAGCTCAAGCTCTCCCTCCTCCCTCCTCCCTCCTCCCTCCTCCCTCCTCCCTCCTCCCTCCTCCCTCCTCCCTCCTCCCTCCTCCCTCCTCCCTCCTCCCTCCTCCCTCCTCCCTCCTCCCTCCTCCCTCCGCCTTTCATCGCCCCTCGCCGCCGGGGGAGCAGCTCAGTTTTTGCAGCCGCCTCTCGCCGTGCCTCCGCCGCCGGCGCGGCCGCCGCCCGATTAGGATCGTCATCACCTGCGAAGAATGCCCTCTCGCAGCGGGCTGGCCCTCTCAGTCGGCCCGGCGTGCTGCAACAACAGCGTTGACCCGGCCCGGCGCGGCCGGCCGGCCTGCCGAGAGGGCAATTAACCGTCCGTATGGTGGCTGACTGCGGCGGGCGGCGCCAGATGGCAGCACGTGATAGCCAGCCTGAGCGGCGCTGTGCGGCGACCTCGCCGGGCCTGTGCTGGCCTGGCCGCAGCTCGGTTCGTCTCGATGCCCATTAGCGCCAGCAATCACTCGGAGCGGGGCCATTGAGTGGGGATCGGGAGAAGGGATTGCCGACCGGGCTGTTAGTGTCGGGGAACGGGATGGTGAGCTGATCAAAGGAGCGCCCCGGATCGAGTGATGGGGGACACGGAGAGTGGCTCTCTGTCCCTCGCGAGGGGGAGGTAAAGGACACGGAGAGTGGCTCTCTGTCCCTCGCGAGGGGGGAGGTAAAGGACACGGAGAGTGGCTCTGTCCCTCGCGAGGGGGGGAGGTAAAGGATACGGAGAGTGGCTCTGTCCCTCGCGAGGGGAGGTAAAGGACACGGAGAGTGTCTCTGTCCCTCGCGAGGGGAGGTAAAGGACACGGAGAGTGGCTTTCTGTCCCTCGCGAGGGGAGGTAGAAGACACGGAGAGTGGCTCTGTCCCTCGCGAGATGGGGGGTAAAGGACACGGAGAGTGACTCTCTGTTCTTCGCGAGATGGGGGGGGGGGGTAAAGGACACGGAGAGTGGCGTCCCTCGCGAAATGGGGGGGGGGGGTAAAGGACACGGAGAGTGGCTCTCTGTCCTTCGCGAGGGGAGGTAGAAGACACGGAGAGTGGCTCTGTCCCTCGCGAGATGGGGGGGGGGGGGGGGTAAAGGACACGGAGAGTGGCTCTCTATCCCTCGCGAGATGGGGGGGGGGGGGGTGAATGACACGGAGGGTGGCTCTCTGTCCCTCGCGAGGGGGAGATAAAGGACACGGAGAGTGGCTCTGTCCCTCGTGAGGTGGGGGTGGGGGGGGGGGGGGGGGAGGGGCGGAAGACTCGCTGAACCGCCATCTGACGCCGATTGGTAACGTCGCCTGTGTCGGCGGCAGTGCGAGTGAGCGATGCTTCGTCTGTCTTGGCTTCTTGGCTTTGTTGGGCCTTCACTCGTCAGTTCTTCACACACTGGTACATGTTAGAATCGGCTGGAACCTAAAACTCAAAGCCTATTTTCGAGCACTCGCAACGGAGACGGAATTATTGCATGCCTTCGTCAAGAGAGCCTATGCAGGCTCGTGCTGAGTGCTTGCTGCGAAGGAAAAGGCGCGCGGAGACAAAATTATGCGCCTACTGAGGGACTGCACAATCCCACTATCGAACCGGTCGAAAGAACGGAGAGACTCTTGGAGAACACGAATGAAATCGCCGCTCGCGGAGAGCTGCTCAAAGAGTTTGTCCTCCCTTGTGGGCGGACTTGTGCTTGAGTCCGCTTCAGCGTAATCGATTCCGATTCCATACCAAGCCAGCTGGGTCTGATTCCGATTCTGATTCCAATATATATTTTACTAGAGGAATCGATTCCGACTCCGATTCCAGGGTACCTAAAAAGCTTGATTCCGAATCCGATTCCATTGATTCCAATTTGAATCCATTGCATACAAAATGTCCGATCATTATGCATTTGTACAAATGACACGAATGACACAAATAGTCACATGAAATATATTACACAGATATATTTAATATGGCTATTTTTATATATAAACTTCCAATAATTTCATGAACTTGGTTAACTCGTGCTGCAAAATCATGACAGTTAAAAAAATGTCCAAATCTAACGAAGTTTCAAAACAATATAATATCAAGACTTACCAATAACCATGATGCATGGAATTGGACATATTACAAGCTGCAATTTGGAAAATGATACGCAGGGAAATCAATGCCTACCTATGAGAATATTACGAAATGTACGGTACAATAAATATAACATTGTCATTAGCGAATATCATTGTATATAATTGTGCCTATAGTATAATTACTGAGCATGGTTATTGACCCTCATTAGGTAACAAATCGTCGCCTAGCCTTGCTTTAGTTATTCATGCTCAAAAGAACATATTTCTTTCAGGAAATATTAAATTCATGTTCAGAGTGATTTTAAAAGAACAAATAACGGAATCTCTTGAAATGGTCATTGATTCCGATTCCAATTCCGTCATTTTCTGAAAATTATTGATTCCACATGATTTCGATTCCACCCAGATGTCACCGGAATCGAATCCGATTCCAATTCGAGTACAAACGGAATCGATTCCAAATCGGATTCGATTCCACTGGAATCAAGTATGCCTGTGGCCAGGTGCAGTGACCACTAGTCTCGAGTTTAACGTGAGAGAGGGTCCAGGCTATCGGCAATCGTGAGGCTGAACAGGGACATTGTTAGGTGTCTACTCAGTACTCACTGAAGTGCAAATATTTGATGCTGAAAATTTCCGTTTTAACAATGACATTCAAAGCATTTTGGTCCAGGCCAGGATTTTTGATAGCCGTCCCGCGCTTGACCGGGGTCTCAGCCGAACGCCATTGACCGGGGGGGGGGGGGATATTGCCTCCTAGGCATTCGAAAGCTCTCAATGAAACGCTTCTAAAGCATACTCGAAATTTTCGAATTGAGGTCACATCAGGTCAAGGTCGGATCAAAGGTCAAAATCGGGGCATTTGAGTTTATAGACCATACTTTCCATCCAAAGTTTTTGATCGAGACCATGATCACCCAAAGTGCTCCCAAAGGTGAAATAAACATCCCGCATGAGCTAAAATGAGATTGTTGGCAAAGGTCAATGTCAAGGTCACAAAAGGTCACTATGCACAGAAGATTTTCGAAAGTCATGCGACACATGTTTTATGGGCTATTTTACACGTATAATTCGATAGTGATCGCCATTTTACCATCTGAACTCATTTAAGTGAAGTTAGTGTCAAGCTCAGGTCAAATTCAGGTCACATATGGTCAAATTTTGAAATTGAAAAATCTAAATAAAAAGGCATGTTTTAGACCAGTTTTGTCTAAAAAAAGTACAGTGCTGGCATTTATTTGTCTTTATCTGGTCAATAAAAGCCAAAAAACGCAATTTCAAAATATAACGTCATGAGTTACCATACTTGGGAGCCATAAGTTAGTCAAAAATAAAGATATTGCTTTTAAAATTGTTTTAGATATTGTTCGTATGTGGTTCTCCAACATATATTCTGATTTTTAACATCTTTGAAACTTTTGATTTTGTGGTCATTTTTCCACAAATCGTTTTTATTTTATTTTGGGGGTCATAAACACAATTTTCACAAATCCGAGATAGCTATTTTGTAGGCCTTGCGATTGCTATCTTTTAACGTTTTTTTCTCTCGCATTTTGCTTTTAAAAAAAGTAGCCTTTGTACGGCCTGTTAAAGTTTAGCTGATTTTAACGTCAAACTCGTGTGTAGTGACGTCACTAAATTTGCTATATCTAAAAAAAATATCGACGAAATTGCTTCATTTTCGCACAGAAGATGTAATATTGATGTGGGAGAAGGTACTCAAAGTTTCACGTTGATAACTCCATTGTGTTTTGAGCTATCGCGAAAATTCGTCAGGGTGGCAATATTCCCCCCCCCCCCCCCCCAGGTGAAACGCGGGTTAAACATTGCATTTTGTTGGCGTTTGCACTTCATTCCAGACTTATTTACCTACATAATTGATATACAATTACAATATCATGGCACAAAAATCGTTCCTTTCGGTACCTAGTATTTAGCACTGCCAGAAGAAAAACATTGTTTCATCTATCACTAAAACATAAGTGTCGACAGTTCATAAAATATCAGCTTGTCTGTAGATACATCGCTGCAGCCCGGTAAAGATGGCTAGTTGCTGTTGGTATGTAGCATGCAATCGCCCATCAACGGAACAGTGGGTACAAATGAACCAAATCCACATGCATGCTGCAGGACTGTTAATGAGCTGAAGGCCAATATACAATGTTCTCAGCTCCGGGGTGTGCAGCAATCTTGCATGTCCGATTTGCATCCTTCGAAATGAAATACTGCAGCTGCGTGGTCTCGTAAACAAGGAAATATGGCGTCCAATAATGCTGCACTAAAAGTCATGACAGATGCCCGCCTTGTTGGTGAAAAGAAACGACTGGTAATTGCATGGACCAAATTAATGGTAATTTGGTTACTAACTTGCAAGTCAGCCGAGTTTCAGTGACCGTTTGTCCGAACTACTGTACCGCCAGTCTGTGAACGAGCTATGAAAGATATCTCGAAATTAATTATGCACCGCTTGATACAAACATGCATTACATTAATGCATGACACGTTACTGCCACAAGTCCGAGTCTATGCCTTTGGCTTGTTAGCCAGTCTAGTGTGATTTATGTGAGAAGCCACGACGGGGCATCAGGCGGACATTTTCTGACTCTCCCGATCTCAAACAATGCTCTCCCGAAGAAACGTTTTGTCGTTCGGCTGCATCGTGTATTTGCTCAGTGGACTCTAACTGCAGATGCCATTGTTCTGCCTTGGAACGTTTGTGGGAGACGGGATGTGTGTACGGGTCTGAGAATGGTCCCTGCTTATATACAGGACAGCTAGCTCTGTAAACAGTCTGCAGATGACAATAGACTGCCACCAGTGGCGGATCTAGGATTCGAGTAGGGGAAGGGGGAGGGGGCAAAAATTTCGCTCCGCGTTTCTTCGGCGAAAACTTGTTGAGCGGGGGAGGGGGTCTGATCGTAAGCGCGAAGAGTCGCTGAGCGGGGGGGGGGGGGCGTCAAAGAAAATAGATGTGTAGAACTATTTGCCCAAAAATAGTTTGTTTAACTTTTGATGACCTTTGGAGTCTCAACTACTGACCTCAGCTAAATTTTTGTGACACTTTACTGATTGCATATTCAAGAGCTTTCGATTATTTTTTCCCGTTTGTTCCTAGCTATCATAGTTCCCGAGATATTTGGGGGTTTCTGGAGCGATGCTCCAAACTGGAAAATCTGACATTTGATGACCTCTGTCCTCTGGTGACCTCACTATTGACCTGAATCCAAAAATGTCCTAAATAGTTTCACAGTCATTTTGTAAGATCTTTCGAACAGTGTTTTCGGCTTTTGTCTACGTTCCATAGAAGCCGAGTTCGTGGGGGGCGTCGAACCCTCCCCCCCTGCACGGCTAAGGTGGCGCCGAGCACCAGCACGGCGCGGGTTAATCTTCAATGAGGAAAATTTGAGAACGAAAAGGCGCACCAAGATGAGAAGTGAGAAGTATGACATATTTTCACCCCCCCCCCCCCCCCAACTTTAAAGTCATTCCCGGGCCCCTGTCGGTGGAGTAAATGAAGGCAAAAATCTTAAATACACACAAATTTAATAACGAGACCGATACAATAAGTCAATAAATATCAGATCATAATTTTATGGCAAATATGGCTTCAGTTTCGGCGCAGAAAAGACGATTCTGGCCAGTGTCTGGACAATGAACAAGTGCCATTTGGTGGCAATCGGCACAGTGGAAGGAAAAGTTTGTTTCCTTTACCAGGGGGTTCAAATCCTTCAACGGGCCTCTGAAAAGTCGACTCGCCCCCCCCCCCATACCCCTCGGAACAGGGTGAGAGTTCCAATTATTGCCTTGGTTCCAAGAGAATGTAGTGCTTGGTCCAAAAATGAAACCAAACCAAAGAAGTACTCTCGTATGTCACGACCGGTTGAGGGCCTGAGGTGGCCCTCCGCCGGTTAGAGGGCCTTGGGCCTAAAGAGGCCTCTGGCAGGTCTTGATAGGATCTTAAAGGGATATTGCCACCTCGCAGGCCAATATGGAGTTTTGGGTGCGTATCGGTAGATTAACCCGCGACTTACTGGGGGGGTTGCTATTTCCCCCCCCTCCCGTTATTTTGCAATAACTCCTAAACCAACACCAGTATCGTCACCAATCTTGCAGTACCTTCTCTCACATCAATTCTACACATGTTGGGTAAAGGAAAAATATGAGGTTATGATAGGTCAACCAGGAATGACGTCAGAGTGACGTCATGTTCTTCGGTTTTTGTTGAAAAATAATGGTTTGTTGAAAACGCTGTCAAATGTACAATGTTTGAGATAAATTCAATTGTCTTAAAATAAATTACTGACAATAGACCGGGCTATCACACTGCCATCTCGTTTTTTTTTTAGTGTTTTTGAAATTCAAAATTTTGAGAAATCAAAATACATTTTTTTTTTCTCAAAATTTTCAAAAAAATCAGAATTATCCCAAAACCGGAATCTATGTGATCGAGACGTGTTCGGTGAATATGTGTACTAAATTTGAAGTCAATATCTTCAAAAATGACTGACTTATGACTTTTAAATGAAAAAAATCGACCACCTCTCGCAGAGCATAAACCATGCATACAAAAATGCTAAACCATGCTCAACCATCAACCAAAAAAGGCATTTCCGTTTTTGCTTTTTTCTTCTATTTATATGGAACAAACAATGTTATAAGGTCATTTTTCGCGTTCTAGACGAAACACAAACCCATAAACATGTGTTACAACGCCTAATGACCGTAATCTGCAGTTTGACCTCGTGACCTCCGATGACCTTGACCTGATCCAAGGTCATACATAGCTTAGAATGGTACTTATAAGTGTCAGACACACGAATCATACCGATTTATCGACTGCTTATGCGTTAAATATCGCAATTTTGCGCGACAATTTCATCCATCGAGACCTTTTGACACGGTCAAACATTTTGTACTTGACCTGACCTGTGACGTTATCGATGACCCCGAGATCATCAATATTAGGTTTCCCTCGATAAATTTCCCAGAGCTATAGAATACCGTTTGAATTTTTACAACCGGTCTAGTAGTTTCGGAAATCCGAGGGGGGGGATAGCCCCCCCCCCCCCCCCCCCCAGTAAGTCGCGTTATGGAATATACCCCAGTAACTCGCGGGTTAAAGGAAATAGTTCATCTTGGAAAATTTTACCCAACACGATTTGATTATATTTTTTAATACAATTTATTTTTATATTGTCAAAAATGGCCTTATATCGCGCCGATTCAGGACAGAAGGCCGTACATTTTTATTGTTTATCAAAACTATATGCATACTCTTTGAGTCAGAGTCCTGACGTCACGCGAATGTAGACAATGGTTCAGCCAATCAGATTCGAAAGTAGTCGCGTAAAGATAGACTCGCATTGGAGATGCGCCAACCGGCGGCCGGCGATCGCTTGCTAGCACCAGCTACAAGCTGATTGGCTGATGGTATAGCCTCTGCCCGGGCTAAAACCAGTACAACATTCTTTCGCCAGCACCGCATTCCTTCGCCAAAAGCTCAAATATATTCGGCTGGAGAGTCTTTTCAGTCAAGGAAACTTGCAGATAGGGGTTTCCCAACACGGGCTACAAAACTGCTATCTCAGTTTAAAACGAATGTTGAAGGTGAACTATTTCCTTTTAAGCGTGTCCGATTTCACCTGCAAAATTTGGTTCCCGAAACTCCCCCATTAGATCAAAAAATACATTTGCACCACTTATGATTGGCACACATTCGTAAAATTGGAGTCGCCTCATCACTACCTAGAATCATTTCTTTGCGGACTATGATTTGCTTTTGAATATTGCAGACTCAACATCACCATTCCGTTAGTGCACTTTAAAATTAAAATGCGTATACAGTTAATTATATTTTCAACAACCACATAGCCTCTTTCATAATAAAACATGAATAAAACAGCAAGAATGGATATGGCTCGACTTTGGGGCCATAGGAGATTTGTGACCAATACCTTATGACACAGATAGACTTGTCAAGGTCAAGTCTCGGCGAATTCGGACGCTTCGGCTTTGGGCGGGCGCCAATTTCACAGCCAAACTGGATGAGAGTGGCCATCATGAATCTAGTACTGAGCACAACTGGGCCCAACGTTTTGGAGTCAGAAATACAAAATAAATAAAATGCCGGTACCCTACTTTAGGTGCTGCAGGAGCAAGTTTGAGCTTGAACATATACGATTTTTGATCCCCACCATGCATTTAAAGGAAATAGTTCACCTTCAACATGGGGTTTTTAACTGAAATAGCAGTTTTGTAGCCCGTGTTGAGAAATCCCTATCTGCAGACTGCAACTGTGCTTGTCTGAAAAGACTCTCCAGCCGAAGATATTTAACTTTTTGGCGAAGAAATGCGGCGCATATGTGATATACCGTACCATCTGAAGTGCCAGCACTGTCGGAGCATGCGCAGACCAATAACGCACACCATAACATTAATAATTTACGACCTTCTGTCCTGAATTGCGCGATGTAGGACCATTTTTGAAAAGAAAAAAAGAAACTGTATTAAAAAATATAATAAAATCGTGTTCTGATAAATTTTCCGAAGGTGAAACT
>JAXIVJ010002013.1:42500-120021 GCA_036785665.1 Chirona hameri | reverse complement strand
CACATATAAGACAGGACAGACACATACAGGACACAGAAGACAGGACAGACACATACAGAACACAGAAGACAGGACAGGCACAGACAGGACACACATAAGATAGGACAGACACAGACAGGGCACAGAAGACAGGACAGACACAGGCAGGGCACACATAAGACAGGACAGACACAGGCAGGGCACACATAAGACAGGACAGACACAGACAGGACACACATAAGATAGGACAGACACAGACAGGTCACACATAAGACAGGACATACACAGACAGGACACACAAGACAGGACAGACACAGACAGGGCACACATAAGACAGGACAGATACAGACAGGACAGACACAGACAGGGTACATAAGACAGGACAGCCACAGGCAGGACACACATAAGACAGAACAGCCACAGACAGCGCACACAGAAGACGGGACAGACACAGACAGGACACCCATAAGACAGGACAGACTCAGACAGGACACACATAAGACAGGACAGATACAGACGGGGCACACAGAAGACAAGACAGACACAGGCAGGGCACACATAAGACAGGACAGACACAGACTGGGTACACATAAGACAGGACACACATAAGACGGGACACACATACAGGACACACATAAGACAGGACAGATACAGGCCGGGCACGCATAAGACAGGACAGACACAGACAGGACACATAAGACAGGGCAGACACAGACAGGGCACGCATAAGATAGGAGAGACACAGACAGGGCACACAGAAGACAGGACAGACACAGACGGGACACACATAAGACAGGACAGGCACAGACAGGACACACATAAGACAGGGCACACATAAGACAGGACAAACACAGACAGGGCACACAGAAGACAGGGAACACATAAGACAGGGCAGACACATACAGGGTACACATAAGACAGGACAGACACAGACAGGACACACATAAGACAAGACAGACACAGGCAGGGCACACATAAGACAGGACAGACACATACAGGACACACATAAGACAGGACAGACGCAGACAGGGCACACAGAAGAGAGGACAGACACAGAAAGGGCACACATAAGACAGGACAGATACAGACAGGGCACACAGGACAGGTCATACACAGCCAGGGTACACATAAGACATGACAGACACAGACAGGGTACACATAAGACAGGACAGACTGAGACAGGACACATAAGACCGGACAGACACAGACAGGGCACACACAAGACAGGACAGACACATACAGGACACAGAAGACAGGACAGACACATACAGGACATATAAGACAGGACAGACACAGACAGGACACACATAAGATAGGACAGACACAGTCAGGGCACAGAAGACAGGACAGACACAGACAGGGCACACATAAGACAGGACAGACACAGGCAGGGCACACATAAGACAGGACAGACACAGACAGGACACATCAGATAGGACAGACACAGACAGGGCACACATAAGACAGGACATACACAGACAGGACACACATAAGACAGGACAGACACAGACAGGGCACACATAAGACAGGACAGACACAGACAGGACACAGAAGACAGGACAGACACAGACAGGGTACACATAAGACAGGACACACATAAGACAGGACAGACACAGGCAGGACACACATAAGACAGGGCACACATAAGACAGGGCAGACACAGGCAGGGCACACATAATACAGGACAGACACAGACAGCGCACATAGAAGACGGGACAGACACAGACAGGATACACATAAGACAGGACAGACTCAGACAGGACACACAAGACAGGACATACACAGACAGGGCACACAGAAGACAGGACAGACACAGGCAGGGCACACATAAGACAGGACAGACACAGACAGGGTACACATAAGACAGGACACACATAAGACGGGACACACATACAGGACACACATAAGACAGCACAGACACAGGCCGGGCACGCAGAAGACTGGACAGACACAGACAGGACACAGAAGACAGGGCAGACACAGACAGGGCACGCACACGATAGGACAGACACAGACAGGGCACACATAAGACAGGACAGACACAGACAGGGCACACATAAGACAGGGCAGACACAGGCAGGGCACACATAAGACAGGGCAGACGCAGACAGGACACACATACGACGGGACAGACACATACAGGACACACATAAGATAGGACAGACACAGACAGGGCTCAAAGACAGGACAGACACAGACAGGGCACACATAAGACAGGACAGACAGACAGGGCACACATAGGACAGGACAGACACAGACAGGGCACTCATAAGACAGGACAGACACAGACAGGACAGACATAAGACAGGGCAGACACATACAGGACACACATAAGACAGGACAGACACAGGCGGGGCTCACATAAGACAGGACATACACAGACAGGGCACACATAAGACAGGACAGATACAGACAGGGCACACATAAGATAGGGCAGACACAGCCAGGACACACATAAGACAGGACAGACACAGACAGGGTACACATAAGACAGGACAGACACAGACAGGACAGACACAGACAGGGCAGACACAGACAGGGCACACCGAAGACAGGACAGACACAGACAGGGCACGCATAGGACAGGACAGACACAGACAGGGCACACATAAGACAGGACAGACACAGACAGGGTACACATAAGACAGGACACACATAAGACAGGACACACATAAGACAGGACAGACACAGGCAGGGCACACACAAGACAGGACAGACACAGGCAGGGCACACATAAGACAGGACAGACACAGACAGGGCACACATAAGACAGGACAGACACAGACAGGGCACACAAGACAGAACAGACACAGACAGGACACAGAAGGCAGGGCAGACACAGACAGGGCACCCAGAAGACGGGACAGACACAGACGGGGCACACATAAGACAGAACAGACACATACGGGGCACACATAAGACAGGACATACACAGACAGGGGACACATAAGACAGGACAGACACATACAGGGTGCACATAAGACAGGACAGACACAGACAGGACAGACACAGACAGGGCAGACACATACAGGACACACGTAAGACAGGACAGACACATGCAGGGCGCACAGAAGACGGGGCAGACACAGACAGGACAGACACAGACAGAGTACACATAAGACAGGACAGACACAGACAGGGAACACATAAGACAGGGCAGACACATACAGGGTACACATAAGACAGGACAGACACAGACAGGACACACATAAGACAAGACAGACACAGGCAAGGCACACATAAGACAGGACAGACACAGACAGGGCACACATAAGACAGGACAGATGCAGACAGGGCACACAGAAGACAGGACAGACACAGACAGGGCACACATAAGACAGGACAGATACAGACAGGGCACACAGGACAGGACAGACACAGACAGGGTACACATAAGACATGCCAGACACAGGCAGGGTACACATAAGACAGGACAGACTGAGACAGGACACATAAGACCGGGCAGACACAAGCAGGGCACACATAAGACAGGACAGCCACATACAGGGCACATATAAGACAGGACAGACACAGACAGGACACACACAAGACAGGACAGACACATACAGGACACAGAAGACAGGACAGACACATACAGGACACAGAAGACAGGACAGGCACAGACAGGACACACAAGATAGGACAGACACAGACAGGGCACAGAAGACAGGACAGACACAGACAGGGCACACATGAGACAGGACAGACACAGGCAGGACACCCATAAGACAGGACAGACACAGACAGGACACACATAAGATAGGACAGACACAGATATGTCACACATAAGGCAGGACATACACAGACAGGACACACATAAGACAGGACAGACACAGACAGGGCACACATAAGACAGGACAGACACAGACAGGCCAGACACAGACAGGACAGACACAGACAGGACAGACACAGACAGGACAGACACAGACAGGACAGACACAGACAGGACAGACACAGACAGGACAGACACAGACAGGACAGACACAGACAGGACAGACACAGGCAGGACAGACACAGACAGGACAGACACAGACAGGACAGACACAGACACAGACAGGACAGACACAGACAGGACAGACACAGACAGGACAGACACAGACAGGACAGACACAGACAGGACAGACACAGACAGGACAGACACAGACAGGACAGACACAGACAGGACAGACACAGACAGGACAGACACAGACAGCACAGACACAGACAGGACAGACACAGACAGGACAGACACAGACAGGACAGACACAGACAGGACAGACACAGACAGGACAGACACAGACAGGACAGACACAGACAGGACAGACACAGACAGGACAGACACAGACAGGACAGACACAGACATGACAGACACAGACATGACAGACACAGACAGGACAGACACAGACAGGACAGACACAGACAGGACAGACACAGACAGGACAGACACAGACAGGACAGACACAGACAGGACAGACACAGACAGGACAGACACAGACAGGACAGACACAGACAGGACAGACACAGACAGGACAGACACAGACAGGACAGACACAGACCGGACAGACACAGACAGGACAGACACAGACAGGACAGACACAGACAGGACAGACACAGACAGGACAGACACAGACAGGACAGACACAGACAGGACAGACACAGACAGGACAGACACAGACAGGACAGACACAGACAGGACAGACACAGACAGGGACAGACACAGACAGGACAGACACAGACAGGACAGACACAGACAGGACAGACACAGACAGGACAGACACAGACAGGACAGACACAGACAGGACAGACACAGACAGGACAGACACAGACAGGACAGACACAGACAGGACAGACACAGACAGGACAGACACAGACAGGACAGACACAGACAGGACAGACACAGACAGGACAGACACAGACAGGACAGACACAGACAGGACAGACACAGACAGGACAGACACAGACAGGACAGACACAGACAGGACAGACACAGACAGGACAGACACAGACAGGACAGACACAGACAGGACAGACACAGACAGGACAGACACAGACAGGACAGACACAGACAGGACAGACACAGACAGGACAGACACAGACAGGACAGACACAGACAGGACAGACACAGACAGGACAGACACAGACAGGACAGACACAGACAGGACAGACACAGACAGGGTACATAAGACAGGACAGACACAGGCAGGACACACATAAGACAGGGCAGACACAGGCAGGGCACACATAAGACAGGACAGACACAGACAGGACACACATAAGACAGGACACACATAAGACAGGGCAGGCACAGGCAGGGCACACATAATACAGGACAGACACAGACAGCGCACACAGAAGAAGACGGGACAGACACAGGACAGGACACCCATAAGACAGGACAGACTCAGACAGGACACACATAAGACAGGACAGACACAGACAGGGCACACAGAAGACAGGACAGACTCAAACAGGACACACAAGACAGGACAGACACAGACAGGGCACACAGAAGACAGGACAGACACAGGCAGGGCACACATATGACGGGACAGACGCAGATAGGATACACATAAGACAGGACACACATAAGACGGGACACACATACAGGACACACATAAGACAGGACAGACACAGGCCGGGCACGCATAAGACAGGACAGACACAGGCCGGGCACGCATAAGACAGGACAGACACAGACAGGACACAGAAGACAGGGCAGACAGACAGGGCACGCATAAGATAGGACAGACACAGACAGGGCACACAGAAGACAGGACAGACACAGACGGGACACACATAAGACAGGACAGACACAGACAGGACACACATAAGACAGGAAATACACAGACAGGGCACACAGAAGACAGAACAGACACAGACAGGACACAGAAGGCAGGACAGACACAGACAGGGCACCCAGAAGACGGGACAGACACAGACGGGGGGACACATAAGACAGGACAGACACAGACAGGGCACACATAAGACAGGACAGACACATACAGGGTACACATAAGACAGGACAGGCACAGACAGGACAGACACAGACAGGACAGTCACAGACAGGACAGACACAGACAGGACAGACACATACAGGACGCACATAAGACAGAACAGACACATGCAGGGCACACAGAAGACAGGGCAGACACAGACAGGACAGAAACAGACAGGGGTACACATAAGACAGGACAGACACAGACAGGGAACACATAAGACAGGGCAGACACAGACAGGACACACATAAGACGAGACAGACACAGGCAGGGCACACATAAGACAGGACAGACACAGACAGGACACACATAAGACAGGACAGACGCAGACAGGGCACACAGAAGACAGGACAGACACAGACAGGGCACACATAAGACAGGACAGATACAGACAGGGCACACAGGACAGGACAGACAGACAGGGTACACATAAGACATGACAGACACAGACAGGGTACACATAAGACAGGACATACTAAGACAGGACACATAAGACCGGACAGACACAGACAGGACACACACAAGACAGGACAGACGCATACAGGACACATAAGACAGGACAGACACATACAGGTCACAGAAGACAGGACAGGCACAGACAGACAGACAGACACATACAGGACACACATAAGACAGAACAGACACATGCAGGGCACACAGAAGACAGGGCAGACACAGACAGGACAGAAACAGACAGGGTACACATAAGACAGGACAGACACAGACAGGGAAACACATAAGACAGGGCAGACACAGACAGGACACACATAAGACAAGACAGACACAGGCAGGGCACACATAAGACAGGACAGACACAGACAGGACACACATAAGACAGGACAGACGCAGACAGGGCACACATAAGACAGGACAGACACAGACAGGGCACACAAGACAGGACAGATACAGACAGGGCACACAGGACAGGACAGACAGACAGGGTACACATAAGACATGACAGACACAGACAGGGTACACATAAGACAGGACAGACTAAGACAGGACACATAAGACAGACACAGACAGGACAGACACAGACAGGACAGACACAGACAGGACAGACACAGACAGGACAGACACAGACAGGACAGACACAGACAGGACAGACACAGACAGGACAGACACAGACAGGACAGACACAGACAGGACAGACACAGACAGGACAGACACAGACAGGACAGACACAGACAGGACAGACACAGACAGGACAGACACAGACAGGACAGACACAGACAGGACAGACACAGACAGGACAGACACAGACAGGACAGACACAGACAGGACAGACACAGACAGGACAGACACAGACAGGACAGACACAGACAGGACAGACACAGACAGGACAGACACAGACAGGACAGACACAGACAGGGGTACATAAGACAGGACAGACACAGGCAGGACACACATAAGACAGGGCAGACACAGGCAGGGCACACATAAGACAGGACAGACACAGACAGGACACACATAAGACAGGACACACATAAGACAGGGCAGGCACAGGCAGGGCACACATAATACAGGACAGACACAGACAGCGCACACAGAAGACGGGACAGACACAGACAGGACACCCATAAGACAGGACAGACTCAGACAGGACACATAAGACAGGACAGACACAGACAGGGCACACAGAAGACAGGACAGACTCAAACAGGACACACATAAGACAGGACAGACACAGACAGGGCACACAGAAGACAGGACAGACACAGGCTGGGCACACATAAGACAGGACAGACGCAGATAGGATACACATAAGACAGGACACATAAGACGGGACACACATACAGGACACACATAAGACAGGACAGACACAGGCCGGGCACGCATAAGACAGGACAGACACAGGCCGGGCACGCATAAGACAGGACAGACACAGACAGGACACAGAAGACAGGGCAGACAGACAGGGCACGCATAAGATAGGACAGACACAGACAGGGCACACAGAAGACAGGACAGACACAGACGGGACACACATAAGACAGGACAGACACAGACAGGACACACATAAGACAGGAAATACACAGACAGGGCACACAGAAGACAGAACAGACACAGACAGGACACAGAAGGCAGGACAGACACAGACAGGGCACCCAGAAGACGGGACAGACACAGACGGGGGACACATAAGACAGGACAGACACAGACAGGGCACACATAAGACAGGACAGACACATACAGGGTACACATAAGGCATGGCAGACACAGACGGGACAGACACAGACAGGACAGTCACAGACAGGACAGACACAGACAGGACAGACACATACAGGACACACATAAGACAGAACAGACACATGCAGGGCACACAGAAGACAGGGCAGACACAGACAGGACAAGAAACAGACAGGGTACACATAAGACAGGACAGACACAGACAGGGAACACATAAGACAGGGCAGACACAGACAGGACACACATAAGACAAGACAGACACAGGCAGGGCACACATAAGACAGGACAGACACAGACAGGACACACATAAGACAGGACAGACGCAGACAGGGCACACAGAAGACAGGACAGACACAGGCAGGGCACACATAAGACAGGGCAGACACAGACATGGCACACATAAGACAGGACAGACACAGACAGGACACACACAAGACAGAACAGACACATACAGGACACAGAAGACAGGACAGACACATACAGGACACAGAAGACAGGACAGACATAGACAGGACACACAAGATAGGACAGACACAGCCAGGGCACAGAAGACAGGACAGACAGACAGGGCACACATAAGACAGGACAGACACAGGCAGGACACACATAAGACAGGACAGACACAGGCAGGGCACACATAAGACAGGACAGACACAGCCAGGACACATCAGATAGGACAGACAGACAGGGCACACATAAGACAGGACATACACAGACAGGACACACATAAGACAGGACAGACACAGACAGGGCACACATAAGACAGGACAGACACAGACAGGGTACACATAAGACAGGACACACATAAGACAGGACAGACACAGGCAGGACACACAAGGCAGGGCACACATAAGACAGGGCAGACACAGGCAGGGCACACATAATACAGGACAGACACAGACAGCGCACACAGAAGACGGAACAGACACAGACAGGACACACATAAGACAGGACAGACTCAGACAGGACACATAAGACAGGATATACACAGACAGGGCACACAGAAGACAGGACAGACACAGGCAGGGCACACATAAGACAGGACAGACACAGCCAGGGTACACATAAGACAGGACACACATGAGACGGGACACACATACAGGACACACATAAGACGGGACACACATACAGGACACACATAAGACGGACAGACACAGGCCAGGCACGCAGAAGACAGGACAGACACAGACAGGACACAGAAGACAGGGCAGACACAGACAGGGCACGCATAAGATAGGACAGGCACAGACAGGGTACACAGAAGACAGGACAGACACAGACAGGGCACACATAAGACAGGGCAGACACAGACAGGGCACCCATAAGACAGGACAGACGCAGACAGGACACTCATACGACGGGACAGACACATACAGGACACACATAAGATAGGAGAGACACAGACAGGGCTCAAAGACAGGACAGACACAGACAGGGCACACATAAGACAGGACAGACACAGACAGGACAGACATAAGACAGTACAGACACATACAGGACACACATAAGACAGGACAGACACAGGCAGGGCTCACATAAGACAGGACAGACACAGACAGGGCACACATAAGACAGGACAGACACAGACAGGACAGACACAGACAGGGCACACATAAGACAGGACAGACACATACATGACACACATAAGACAGGACTGACACAGACAGGGCACACATAAGACAGAAGACAGGACAGACACAGACAGGGCACACATAAGACAGAACAGACACAGCCAGGACACACATAAGACAGGACAGACACAGACAGGGTACACATAAGACAGGACAGACACAGACAGGGCACACCGAAGACAGGACAGACACAGACAGGGCACACAGAAGACAGGACAGACACAGACAGGGCACACATAAGACAGGACAGACACAGACAGGGCACGCATAAGACAGGACAGACACAGACAGGGTACACATAAGACAGGACACACATAAGACAGGAGACACATAAGACAGGACAGACACAGGCAGGGCACACATACGATTTTGGCTACCGTTCGGATCGCGTCGCACTTGTACTCTGCACCATTCTGGTGTCGATCCGAGCCGGGGGTGGTGCGTGGCGCGTGGCGCGTGGCGCGTGGCGCGTGGCGCGTGCAAACGTCGCCCATAGGTTTAATATGGGAAACGAAAAATTAGTGTATAAAGTTACAATCCATAGTTTTCGTCGGCATAATTTGCGCCCGCGAAACCTTCCATAATCAACGAATATCGATGTAAGCATTAATTTATACGATGGACGTACTCCCTTTTGGCGGATTCGAGAAAGGAGATCATGAATAATTTAATACATCTTATTTGTCTATGTAGTTTGTCCCAGGGAAGCGCCATCTTACTTTTTACATCTCCATTCAGCTGAACGTTCCTAAAACTATGCATACTAGGGTATAACCAAGGTAAAACCTTGGATAACCAAATACCTGGATAGGAAACTCCGCTCGCAAACCCTGTGACGAATAATGTGCCACTAGATGGCAGGACTAACAATGTCGCGCCGGAAGCCTGATTTTCCTATCCAGGTATTAGGTAATCCATAGTAAAACTATTGAATGTGTTACTCATTATTGGGACACAGTCAATGCGCACGTGTGTTCCCGTACCGTTTCATATTCCAAACCTGTTTTAGCTTTACCAGAGCGCGCCCGCTCAGTCATCGCCCAAAAAGGCGTTTTACTGGTATAATATAGTGGCCTAAATCCGAGGAGATATCATTTCGCGACATTCTTCTTTTTTTTTGGGGGGGGGGGCGCTTTGCCTGAGGGGGTGCCCCGGGTTTCTTTGCCGCCCCCTCCCCCATCCGAAAATACCTTCCGCCGCCACTGGTCGGGGACTGAGACTCCCGGGTTGTATGTTAAAAGGGTACCTTGTATCGTTGCGTATGCGTATATGAGAAACTGGGCTCAAGTCTCAGTCTAAAGTACTGCCGTCTTTTGTATAACGTGTTTGTAGTGTCCCAGGGTTATCCATGGCCCCGATGACGATGGTATCGGTGGCGGGGTTGTAACCTGAATAGGCAACAACTGTTTTGGAGGTTTTAAGAAGTTTTTGGTTTAATTTTTGGGAAAGTACCTGTTTTCCTTCCCTAAATCACTGCAGAAATTTCGGATGTTGGGGAATTTGGAGGTTCCGCCTTACGATTTGTTTTTGGACAATTTATCTCGCATCACTGTCATGTTCCGACCATTGTTCGGAAAGGCAAGTCTCAGTATATTTTATAGGCTCGTCAGCATAGGCGTAGGAACAGAGGGGGTATGGGGGGGAAGCCGCCCCCCCCAACATTTTTGATTTTAACATTACGCCTATGGGCGTTGCATGGAAAGAATCAACTTCAGAATGCCTCCTGCCCCCCCCCCCCCCCCCCCCCCCAACTTAAACATAGTTCCTACGCCCCTGCTCGTTAGCCATTTATACCCGCAGACTAAAAAAAAATCATTCTTTACATTCAAAGTTGTCACGGAACAAAACTTCCATGTTCAGACAAATGGAGAAACGGCCCACTTTTCTGCCACTGTCAGTTGGGCGTATATACATCGGACAACTTATTTACGCCGTAGGGTATTTAGTGGGATATTTAGCGCTGCAAAATAACCCATGGCCGTGGTGGAAACGGCCATATCTCAACCAAGCATTTCTACTACCGCTGCGAACTTTACGCCTACGTTCCGGAGATCGTCAAATCGCCTGACTCGTAAACCAGAGTTGTTGAATATTCACTTGCTTTGAAGATGTCGTAATTTTAATTATTAAGCTGTCGTAATTATCCCTTCCTCAAATATCGAATACGTTTGTTCAGATGGCCAAATATACTTATATTTTCGGAAACACCACTCCAAACGCTCCCCAAACTTGACTACCTACCGGATGCTAAGAACGTCCGTGAAGTTAGCGACTTATTCAGCGACTTATTCAGCGACGGATTCAGATTTGGCCCAAACCTTGGCCCAAGGTCAATTCTGGCACGCTGATCACGAATATGGCCTTTATTTTCCTGTTCAATGTCATCTTCAAGGTCAAATTTGAGGTTAACCCCCGCCCGGGTAGGGCAAAATCACTACGGGTAGGGGGGAGGTTGGTACGACCCCCCCCCCCCCCCCTTAGCGTTTCGCCCCTAATTGAGCTAGAGCTTCGCGGCAAAGACGAGCGTGTTGCTTGTGACGAGAGGAAGCCGATGATACCCGATGTTAAGGTCTTAGGTCATTAGGTGACTTCTGAGTTCATGTCAATGACCCCAAAAGTCATCAAACCTGTAAATGCGTATACATTGAATTTTATCGAGCTAGAATCTTGAATGAGCATGCCACAATGCTTAATGGGTGCCAAATTCGTAATCAGCGTCACAAAATGTCCTAAAAACTGCAAAATTCCAAAAAGGTCATGTCAGGTCATTTGAGGTCAGTGACCTCGGTTGACCTGTGGAAGCGCATAACCCCAGTGGAACATATAATTATGTAAAATGGATCCCAAATTTGAAATCAGCGTCACAAAATGTCCTAGAAACCGTCAGAAGCCCAAAAAGTCATGAGTTAATCGGAGGTCAATGACCTCAGTTGACCTCTGGAAAGATCAATCGAAGTCACAATCTCAGTGGAAACCACAACTGTCGCCTGGAAACACCTGTGCATATGCTCCTGAACTACAAACACTCGAAAACTGCACAAGTTACAAGCATCGATACTACTGCGGGACGCCAGTTGCGCCTGACATGACCTTGAGAAACAGGTCATAGGTCACGGGTCATATGGGTTAGAAATGAAAAAATTCAGAGTATGTGGGAAATTTTTCCAAAGTAGGGTACTGAAAGTTGCATCGAAATCGGTTGGAAACTACGCGAGTTATTCCAGAAAAACCGAGGGGGGGTGGCATCCACCCCTACCCGGGCGAGGGTTAACCCGCGCGGCGCTGGGGGTAAATTTTACCCCCCCTCCCGGATTTTCTCCATAACTTGAAAACTATGACAGATATCAAAGTGCAACTTGCGGTACCTTATGGTGCATCAATTCTACATATTGTGTTACATTTTTTTTTTAATTCGTGAAAATTTTGAGGAGATAATGACTTTTAGTGACGTCATGTCATGTCATTTTTGGTTAAAAAACGTTAAATGTTATACAAATCGTAGAAAATAGCGTGTTGAGGCAAATCGCAAATAAAAGGCGTCAAAAGAAAGGAAATAACATTGTCTTTAATATGGCTATCTCAGATGTTCAAAACTTTGGGTTTTTGACCCCCAAAAATGCAAAAAAACTGATTTTTGGGGAAGAATTTCCACAAAAGTTTTTTGTTTGAAGATTTTCAAAAAACCGGAAGATATATTAGAGAACCGAGTATGAACGATGTTCAAACCAAATTTCAAAGCAATTTCTTTATTTTTGACTGACTTATGGCTCTCTAAGAATAAGTAATTCATGACGTCATTTTTTTAATTGCGTTTTTTTGGCTTTTACTGACCAGATACAGACAAATAAATGCCACCACTGTATTTTGAAGACAAAACTAGTCTAGAAACATGCAATGTTTATTTAGATTAATCAATTTCAAATTTTGACCTTATTGTGACCTGAACTTGACCTGAGGGCGATTATATGATGTCAGGCTGTGAAAATGGCTGCTTCTATCGAATTATACGTGTAAAATAACCCATACATGTGTCGCATGGACTTCGTAGACCTGTGGCCTTTTGTGACCTGACCTTGACCTTGACCTTTGCTTAAAATTTCACTTTTACTTATACGGGAGATGCATTATACATTTGGGAGCACTTCGTGAGATAATAGTTGCAATACAAGGCTTTGGATGGAAAGTATAGCCCAAAAACCCAAATACTTAAATTTTGACACTTGACCTGACCGTGACCTGACAGGTGACCTTATGTTAATAATTTCGGGCATGCGTTAGATTCTTCTCGCTGAGAGCTTTCGATCGCCGCCTTGCGTGTCTCGCTGCGGTTATTGGTTCGGATGATACGAGGGGGGGGGGGGGGGGTAAAATTTACCCCCCCCCCCCAGCACCGCACGTTCGGATGGATACCCCAGCGCCGCGCGGGTTAAAGGACGGGGTACCGCGTAACGTCCCGAATTTATTGTTGGATCCTTCCAAAAGTGATCCCAGATGATAGACAGGGTCCATATCTAACGTACGTCACCGTGACCTGACCCGTGACTTTTGACCTTGGAGGTCAAATTCGAGTTCAAAGGACGAGGTACCGCATAACGTCCCGAATGTATTGCCGGATCCTTTCCAAAGTGGTCCCAGGTGATAGACAGCCTGGTCCATATCTAACGTCCATATCTAACGACCCTGTCCTTTGACCTCGAATTTGACCTTGAAAATGACACTGAACAGGAAAATGAAGGTCATATTCGTGATCAGCGTGCCAGAATTGACCTGGGCCGAGGTTTGGGCCAAATATCTGAATCCGTCGCTGAATAAGTCGCTAACTTCACGGACGTTCTTAGCATCCGGTATGTTGTCAAGTTTGGGGAGCGTTGGAGTGGTGTTTCCGAAAATATAAGTATATTTGGCCATCTGAACAAACGTATCCGATCCATGAGGAAGGGATAATTGCGTCACCTTAATAATTATAATTAAGACATCTTCAAAGACAAGTGATTATTCAACAGTTCTGGTTTACGCGTCAGGCGATTGGAAGATCTCCGGAACGGAGGATCGTAGGCGTAAAGTTCGCTGCGGTAGTAGAAATGCTTGGTTGAGATATGGCCGTTTCCACAACGGCCATGGGGTATTTTGCAGGGCTAAATATCCCACTAAATACCCTACGGCGTAAATAAGTTGTCCGATGTATATACGCGTCAGTTGGTGGGGCTGTTCATTATCTATTGTTCATGCTCTGCAGAGGTGCAACCTTGTTCCCCGAAGTTCTGTTCATTGGTCCTCTTCAGACTGGCGTGCTGATTGTGATATCTTGTGATCGATTTTTGAAGCGGGCAATTGGTATTCAAATGCATTAGTGTGGAACAATTGGTACGTCTAACTTGTGTAACGAATATTTAGCCATGGATGAAATGTCAGATTAAAATAAATATGTACCCATATTATAGAACTGGACGGAGAAACGTTCCAAAGCACGCAACTTTGCCAGGTTGTGGATAGTGTCACCGATTGGCGTTAGGAAGTTGGATGAGCTAGTGCAAGAGGAATTAACAATGAAGATCAGCTAATTTGATCATATAAAGAGGAGACAATAAATGAAGATGTTTTCAATGCGTCCGCGGGTAATATAAGCGTGTCCCAAATAACTTGTCATAAAATTACCCTTTTAAACCTATACCATTCTGAACTGTGAACAGCCAATTGGTGCCTGCATGTGTTCTGTGATGAGGAGGGAACAGTTATGTTATTACCTATTCTTTCAGCTTCACGTATACTTGAGTTTAGGCACGTGCGCGTGTGTATGTGACTGATGCACTTTGTTTCCCATCTTGTTTGATGGCGGTTGCACTGTGTGATGGTTTGTACCCAGACTTGTCAATGATTCATATTTGTCATGAGTCGATTCACAGTGATTCACGGACCATAATTAATGATTCAATCATGATTAAATCACTCAACATTAACGCTGGTGAGTCGATTCACAGTGATTCACGGACCATAATATTAATGAATGATTCAATCATGATTCAATCACTCAACACTAACGCTGGTGAGCTGATTCACAGTGACTCCCGGCTAATATGAGTGGCTCATGAATGATTAATTCACAATGACTCGCAATGTGTATGTGAATCGCTGAATCAATGCATACTTAATTAATATTAACTAAATAATAATAATATTAATAATAGTTTATTTTGCACCCTCATGGGTCTATATAATTTCATGAGGAGACGTATACAAATAAAACAATGCATACACACACACACACACACACACACACACACACACACACACACACACACACACACACACACACACACACACACACACACACACACACACACACACACACACACACACACACACACACACACACACACACACACACACACACACACACACACACACACACACACACACACACACACACACACACACACACACACACACACACACACACACACACACACACACACACACACACACACACACACACACACACACACACACACACACACACACACACACACACACACACACACACACACACACACACACACACACACACACACACACACACACACACACACACACACACACACACACACACACACACACACACACACACACACACACACACACACACACACACACACACACACACACACACACACACACACACACACACACACACACACACACACACACCCACACCCACACCCACACCCACACCCACACCCACACCCACACCCACACCCACACCCACACCCACACCCACACCCACACCCACACCCACACCCACACCCACACCCACACCCACACCCACACCCACACCCACACCCACACCCACACCCACACCCACACCCACACCCACACGCACACGCACACCCACACGCACACGCACACGCACACGCGCACGCGCACGCGCACGCGCACGCGCACGCACGCACGCCGATACACATTAGTGAAACACGTTAACACAAACTAATTTGTTGGCTAATCAGCTGTGCAGCAGCAGTCGTTTGACATCGCTCTGATTGCGATCATTGATGCAGTGAATAAATTATGCAATACATGGAAATGACAGGTAACCTTATTATGTGTTGTAGCTTGTAACCCTACTGATGTGCTGTATGAATGAATGCTACCCTGTGGAAATGGACATAATGCCCAGAATAAAAGTATATATAGCTATCTATCTATTATTAGTCAGACATTATAATATGAATCTTAGGCATGCGCTGAAAAGGCTGAAACATCTAAGTAAGAAGCATGTACCTAACCTGCCCATGCGAGAAAACAAAACAATAAGAAATACTAATAAACTTTAATAGCCTGGCAGCTATTTTCAGTCCCGATTCCAGACTCCCGAGTCCACCTACACCACAATGAATATTCCCACTCACAGGGTATCAGTATGTATAACTTAGAAGTCGGCGAGATATAATTAACAGGATATAACTTATAAAAGGACCTTGGAATAGCCCATAATAAACACTGCGTGTTTACTGTTTAGAGGCGTGATTTTATCAAGGCCTTACATATGATCCTACCATCCCGAGAGTAAATTAAAAGGGCAGATACAATGACGTCATCAGTAATCACTAATCACATCGATATGCTTGATTGTTTATTAATTACAAATCATCCATACCTTTCTTGATAACTGGCTGAATTGGTGCTTGAAAATACCTAATATTTAAATAAAAATATAAAAAAACATTTAAACTATGCCAGACAGCTCTCATGAATATTTGCAGTTATTAAAAAAAACTAGAAATTTCAATGACGTCATCGAATCATAAAAATAGGCGGTTAGTTAATTATAGAGTTCAGTGGGTTAGTGGGCCGTGGGCTAAAGTGGCGCGACGACAAAGACGCCATCATAGATGAGCCCTTTAACTCTATAATATGCTGACATAGGACAGTGGTGAGATTATACAATTATATTGATAAAATTTATTATAATAGCAAATTTCAAGTTCCAAAACATTAATACTTGACGTTTCGCTTTTTAAGCGAATAGACATTTATTTAAATTTTGCATTATTATTTTTATAAAGGATGATGTGAAATAAATTGCGCCGCAGATGAGACAGTGATATTTGGGCCAAAGCTTGCAAATGTTTGTTTATGATTTAGTTTTGGATATGGTATAGCCCCTAGGATTTAGGAAAAAGTGGGTACGTTTTGAGGATTTTTCGTGTGAAAAAGGTGTGCGTGTACTGTGTGGGTTATGAACCAAAGTATGAGTTAGGTACCTTATCTAAGTACTTAGGTAGTATTGCGCCAGAAACCCTTAACCCTACCAGTACCAGGGTAGCTAGTTAGGTTAGGGCTGATTGAACAGTGGCTTGGCCACTGGGGAGTTGGACACAAAGCTTCGCTTTCTTCACGCAGAGATGAATTACAGGCCACAGCTCAGGACACAAAGTTCATATAATTGGCCATTAAGTGGCTGGTGTGTCCACAGGGCACAGATGAATGCTGGGCCGCTAGCATATTTTTTTGGATTGTTAATGCTGTTCGACCAAAAAAAAAACGATTATTTGCGCAATGAATGATTCAATCAGCCTATTGTCTCTGTATGAATGATTCAATCAGTGACTCACAACAGGTTTGTGCATGAGGTGAATCGATTCATGAGCGATTCATTTGAAATAAGCGAAATAAGAATGATTCAATCAAAAGTAGTCGATTCACATTGAATCGTTGACAAGTCTGTTTGTACCAGGCTCATATCCTGTTTGGGCCCGGAATTGACCTGTTAACCCGCCATTGGCTTGGGGGGGGGCATTTTTCGCCCCCCCCCCCCCTGACGGACTTTCGCAATAGCTCAGAAACTAATAGCGCTATCGACGTAAAACTTCAGGTACCTTCTCCTAGATCAATTATGCGTCTTCTGTGCGAAAATGAAGATTTTATCTCGAATTTTTTATCTCTCGAAATATAGCGAATTTAATGACGTCACTACACACGAGTTCGACGCAAAAATCAGCTAAATTTTGTCAGCCCGTAGAAATGCCATATTTAAAGCAAAATGCAATCGAAAAACGCCAAAAGATAGCAACTTGCAAGGGCTACAAACTGGCTATCTCGGATATTTCTTAATGGGTTTTAACCCCAAAAAAATAAAAATACAATTGTTTTATAAATGCCCTCAAAATCTACAGTTTCAAATATTTTCAAAAAACCGGAAGATGTGTTGAGAAACCACATGTAGACAATACCCAAGCCAGATTTAAGGGCAATATCTTTATTTTTGACTGACTTATCGCTCCCTAAGTATGAGTAACTCATGACGTCATATTTTGAAATTGCGTTTTGGGGCTTTTAGTGACCAGATACAAACAAATAAATGCCGGCATTGTATTTCTGAGACAAAAGTGGTATCAATTATCAATTAATATCAATTTCACATTTTGACCTTATTTGACCTGACCTTGACTTATATGGTGTCATGACTGCTACCATCGAATTATACGTGTAAACTATCCCATGCAACATGTGTCGCATGGCTTTCGTAGACCTGTGACATTTTGTGACCTGACCTTGACCTTGGCCTTTGCTTACAATTTCACTTTTGCTTATGCGGGATATGTATTATACCTTTGAGAGCACTTTGTGCGATAATAGTCGCAATCTAAGGCTTTCGATGGAAAGTATGGTCTAAAAACTCAAATATCTCAATTTTATATTTGACCTGACCGTGACCTGACATGTGACCTTATTTGGATTTTGTGTATGCTTTGGATGCGTCTCGTTGAGATCTTTCGATTACCGTCTTTCGCGTCTCGCTGCGATTATTGTTTCGGAAGACAACCAGGGGGGGGGGGCGAAAAACGCCCTCCCCCCGCCAATGGCGTGCGGCTGAGACCCCAGCCAATGCCGGGTTAATACGGCGCACGTACTGCATGACGTTATTCGTCATTACGGCTCGCTTTGGCAAGGTGGACTGGTCAATGCTGATGACATCAGCGCTCTAACGAACGTTTGCGGCCTTCATGACGTCATTTTTCTATTTATGTCGTCATAGTTGTCACATTCCCCATGATGAGTGTGTTTTGGGCCGCCGTCCACGCGTTACGCTTAGCTATTATATAAGTATATGTTTGGGTCGCCGTCCCCGCGAGCTACGCTCAATTATTACCTGGCGCGAGCGTCAGTGACAACCTTGCATTCACTGGCTTTTGTTGGACGGCGTATCCGTGTTTCCATTCAGGCATATGCTGCCTTCAGAAGACACTGATGGCAAATGAAGTGAACGCTCTCCTGGATCATGCACGTTTAAACAATGTTTTTCTTTTCTTTTCCACCGTACGGATAGCAACCAACACGTTACTTAGGGTATTAGAGTACGGACAGTGGGAGTGCTTTATATAGTTGGCACTTGTGTTTAAAAACGTATCATTTACGAAGCATTATTTTAGAAAAGTTTAGGTTTGGAAGTATGTGGAAGACGATTGCAGGTGCAGTCGTCCGGTTCCGTCCCATTGGTCATCCTGATACATCACCGGCCACCAATTTAGTTTGTTTACTGAACATTTCACATTCTTAGCATCTTTGCGCTGCCATCTTTTGCTGTGTTCAGACCACAATTGAAACAACATATGATAAATATGGCATTCTTTTGTTTAAAAATATGACATGCACTGCAAATGTTGTCTACTGCTGTAATCTGTCGGCGCTGCCCGCTACTGTCGTGTGTATGTGCTGCTGTTGGCAGGCGTGGTGCAAGTTTTATGAGCTGCTCAGCCTGTGGTCGGTCCCCCCTGCGGCCTGTGAGAAGGGCGCTGCACTCAGATCGCTGCACCTGTGCGAGGCGCCCGGTGCCTTCGTCACGGCCCTGAACCACTACTGCGTGCTGAACGGAGTCCAGGAGGTGAGTGGCCGCTCCCAGCAGGCCCCACCCTGTCCCAGTGTCCCCCACTGCGGCCGCCACCTCAGCTGGAACTGGAGAGACAATCTCGGCCGCTCGGGGATTGGTTATCCGGCGCACGGACAGTGGGAGTGAGTGATGCTTAATAACTCATACGCGTCTTTCTGGCGTTGGTTGGGTGGTGTGACCACCTCAGAGCACTGAGAGTGAGAACACTCTGGTCCACCGCACTGTCGCCTCAGGTGACCTTTCCGCAGCTAGCCGCCCCGGCTCCCCTGCCCCGTCTGTTATACTCCCGCAGCCAATACCGCAGCCAATACAATATGCAGTACAGAAACAAAATGTGAGTTATTACGCTTATCCACAGAAATGGCGACGTAGATCCTGTTTTTTTCCGCACATGTAACGCGACGGCGTAACATTGTGACGTCGTGTGTTGACTGATAATTTATCACATATCCTCAGACATTTAACTTCCCTCAATACGTGGAAACAACTGCAGTAGATACTGTCCGGGCAGAATGGCACGCTGGCTTTGGCTCATGTTTGCACGACTGAAGCTGCTCCAAGGAGAACAAGTTATGACAACGCTTAAGTCATCGCAGACAATGTTTTCACCAATAATAGTTTTGGGCAGTCCTAAAGACAATATACCACACAAACAATAATGCTTCGAACATAATTGTTGATGCGTCCTTATTGCATTTTAGTAGACTGCTTTACAAATAGCTCCCAATGCCTATATTTTGTAAGGCGTTTGCACTGGAAAGCGCAAACGTTCATTGATGAAAGCAAACATCACATTTATCTACCACTTGACGAGGCCGGAGGCTCACGTGCTCCAGACCGAGGGCATCACATGTGACTCTTCATAGAATATGACAGACTTATTAAGACCTAACACCAGTAAGAAAGTGCCGCGGCCTTTGCAAGATACATTTTGAAACAGCTTGTTGCTGCAGACTTCGTGGCCACGAACGACAACCACGCATGTCTCACCAAGCATGTCAGTGGTTGTCGGCGTTTCCCGCCTGTTACCAGCTCGACTAAACTTGATGCTTTATTGTCGCACTTTCGACGTGCATCGTAGCTAATTCGTTTAATGGAGTAATTTGTACATAAGGCCCTAAAGCAGCTACCTTGTGAGTCGGGAGGAACCCTACTGAGTAACACCAATCAGATGGTGTTTGTTGCGTCGCTGCGGATCTCCACCGTACAGCCGCCTGCCGCCGGTCAGCCGGCCCCTGCTCCACGTGGTGCTGCGGATCTCCACCGTACAGCCGCCTGCCGCCGGTCAGCCTGCCCCTGCTCTACCTGGTGCTGCGGATCTCCACCGTACGGCCGCCTGCCGCCGGTCAGCCGGCCCCTGCTCCACCTGGTGCTGCGGATCTCCACCGTACGGCCGCCTGCCGCCGGTCAGCCGGCCCCTGCTCCACCTGGTGATCAGTTACTATCGCCTGCCGCCGGTCAGCCGGCCCCTGCTCCACCTGGTGCTGCGGATCTCCACCGTACAGCCGCCTGCCGCCGGTCAGCCGGCCCCTGCTCCACCTGGTGATCAGTTACTATCGCCTGCCGCCGGTCAGCCGGCCCCTGCTCCACCTGGTGCTGCGGATCTCCACCGTACAGCCGCCTGCCGCCGGTCAGCCGGCCCCTGCTCCACCTGGTGATCAGTTACTATCGCCTGCCGCCGGTCAGCCGGCCCCTGCTCCACCTGGTGCTGCGGATCTCCACCGTACAGCCGCCTGCCGCCGGTCAGCCGGCCCCTGCTCCACCTGGTGATCAGTTACTATCGCCTGCCGCCGGTCAGCCGGCCCCTGCTCCACCTGGTGCTGCGGATCTCCACCGTACAGCCGCCTGCCGCCGGTCAGCCGGCCCCTGCTCCACGTGGTGCTGCGGATCTCCACCGTACGGCCGCCTGCCACCGGTCAGCCGGCCCCTGCTCCACGTGGTGCTGCGGATCTCCACCGTACGGCCGCCTGCCGCCGGTCAGCCGGCCCCTGCTCCACCTGGTGCTGCGGATCTCCACCGTACAGCCGCCTGCCGCCGGTCAGCCGGCCCCTGCTCCACCTGGTGATCAGTTACTATCGCCTGCCGCCGGTCAGCCGGCCCCTGCTCCACCTGGTGCTGCGGATCTCCACCGTACAGCCGCCTGCCGCCGGTCAGCCGGCCCCTGCTCCACCTGGTGATCAGTTACTATCGCCTGCCGCCGATCAGCCGGCCCCTGCTCCACCTGGTGATCAGTTACTGTCGCCTGCCGCCGCGGCGGCAGGCGCGGCTAGATGGGTGTAATGTATATAGCCAGCTAATTTATATAGCAGGCGAGCGTGGCGGACGTGGCGGCGGTGGCGGGCGTTGGTGGGTGATGGCGGGGTGGTGTCGGGGCGGTGTCGGGGCGGTGGGCGTGGGCGGTGGGCGTGGGCGGTGGGCGTTGGCTATGGGCGTGTGCGGTGGGCGGTGGGCGTGGGCGGGGGCGGTGGGCGGTGGGCGGTGAGCGGTGGGCAGTGGGCGGTGGACGGTGGACGGTGGGCGGTGGGCGTAATCGGTGGGTGGTGGCGGGGCGGTGTTGTTGGTGGTGTTGTTGTTGTTGTTGTTGTTGTTGTTGGTGTTGTTGGTGTTGTTGGTGTTGTTGGTGTTGTTGGTGTTGTTGGTGTTGTTGGTGTTGGTGTTGTTGATGTTGTTGGTGTTGGTGGTGGTACTGTTGGTGTTGTTGGTGTTGTTTGTGTTGCTGGTGTTGTTGGTGTTGTTGGTGTTGTTGGTGTTGTTGGTGATGTTGGTGTTGTTAGTGTTGTTGCTGTTGTTGGTGTTGGTGGTGGTGTTGGTGTTGTTGGTGTTATTGGTGGTGTTGGTGTTGTTGGTGCTGTTGGTGGTGTTGGTGGTGTTGGTAGTGTAGTTGGTGTTGTTGGTGTTGTTGGTGTTGTTGGTGGTGTTGGTGGTGTTGGTGTTGTTGGTGTTGTGGATGTTGTGGGTGTTGTGGGTTTTGTGGGTTTTGTGGGTGTTGTGGGTGTTGTGGGTGGTGTGGGCGTTGTGGGCGTTGTGGGTGTTGTGGGTGTTGTGGGTGTTGTTGGTGTTGGTGGTGTTGTTGGTGATGTTTGTATTGTTGGTATTGTTGATGTTATTGGTGTTGTTGGTGCTGGTGGTGCTGGTGGTGCTGGTGGTGTTGTTGGTGTTGTTTGTGTTGTTTGTGTTGTTGGTGGTGTTTGTGTTGTTGGTGTTGTTGGTGGTGTTGATAGTGTTGGTAGTGTTGTTGGTGTTGGTGGTGGTGTTGGTGGTGTTGGTGTTGTTGGTGTTGTTGGTGTTGTGGATGTTGTGGATGTTGTGGATGTTGTGAGTGTTGTGGGTGTTGTGGGTGTTGTGGATGTTGTGGTTGGTGTTGGCAGTGTTGTTGGTGTTGTTGTTGGTGTTGTTGGTGTTGTTGGTGTTGTTAGTGTGTTTGGTGTTTTTGGTGTTGTTGGTGTTGTTGGTGTTGTTGGTGTTGTTGTTCTTGTTGGTCTTGTTGGTGGAGTTGGTATTGTTGGTGTTGTTGGTATTGTTGGTGTTGTTGGTGTTGGCGGTGTTGGCAGTGTTGGCGGTGTTGGCGGTGTTGGTGGTGTTGGTAGTGTTGGTAGTGTTGGTGGTGTTGGTGGTGTTGGTGGTGTTGGTGGTGTTATGATGTTGGTGGTGTTGGTGGTGTTGGTGGTGTTGGTGGTGTTGGTGGTGTTGGTGGTGTTGGTGGTGTTGGTGGTGTTGGTGGTGTTGGTGGTGTTGGTGGTGGTGGTGGTGTTATGATGTTGGTGGTGTTGGTGGTGTTGGTGGTGTTGGTGGTGTTGGTGGTGTTGGTGGTGTTGGTGGTGTTGGTGGTGTTGGTGGTGTTGGTGGTGTTGGTGGTGGTGGTGTGGGTGGTGTGGGTGGTGTGGGTGGTGTGGGTGTTGTGGGTGTTGTGGCTGTTGTGACACCGCCCCGGCAAGTGGCGGGGCGGTGTCGAGGCGGTGGTCGGTGGGCGGTGGGTGGTGGGCGGTGGGCGGGAGCCGGTTGGTGGTAGGCGGTGGGGTGTGGGCGATGAACGTGGGTGATGGGCGGTGGGTGGTGGCGGTGACATGGCGGTGGGTGGTAGGCAGTGGGCGGTGGGCGTGGGCGGTGTCGGGGCGGTGTCGGGCGCGTCCAATTCAATCCGATCAGGTGGGCCTAAGATTCGTTCGTGTCGAAAAAGCAATTGGCTGTCCCCGGGATTCGAACCGGGCCCCTCTGCGCCAAAGTCTGAGGCCATACCACTAAGCTAGATCGGCTGATGGTAGCCAAGGCTTATTTTCGATACAATAGCGGGATACAGGCAGCGAAGGTCTCCATAGTAACCGAGACTCAATCTCCGGTCGATAGTGATTTGGACAGGCGCGACGTAGTTCTTGTATCGTTTTAGGGAACCTGTTTTTTATGTATCGTTTTAGGGAACCTGTAAGCTACATGGTTTTAGATATGAATACATTTTGGGTGGGTATTAGATGATTTTGAATGCACTTTCCGGCCATGTGATTTGTATCGCTTAGAACACATTTTTTGTTGACGGTACGGCGGTTTGCAAAATTGACGTTGGAAAACATTGGTAATGGGGATGTTACAGGCGGATTTTAGCACTGAAATATTTCTTTAGAACGTTAATTTTTACATGCATTTTAGAGACGATGCATAGGCCTACACATTGGCAAAGTTGCATCACTTCACGTCCCATTGGTTCCGAGCACTGATTTGAATCGTGAAAAACTTGATAAAAGCCTAAATTGCAGCTGTTTAGCGATTAACTTTGCACGTGCAACGCGCCACTGATGGACAGACAGTGGGTATTCCGTGCCGCTTCTTCCTCTACACATCTGTGTTTTTGGCTTGTCGATGCGACTTGTGGTTGCCGAAATATCAGCCAGGTATGCAACAATGTTTGTTCGATAATTTCGTACGCGGCGTTTTCGCTAATTTGTGCATTGTCAATGGAGGAATCGTCCGTTTTTGCACGCGGCGCCACGAACAAACGACGCACACGAAAGTGATGGGACCCAAAGTTTCAGATAGATAGTCACCAGTCGAGTCGATTGTTTTTTGTCACGATGCTCTGCGTGCCTTAATTGCTGAGCTATTAAGATTCTGCCATAAGACAACAGGTGAGGCTGAAGCTTTTCCATAGGCGCTAGTGTTGAAGCGCGTCGACAATAGGCTAGTGTTGAAGAAAGTCGACACTACTGCTTTTATAATAGAGGATGGGTGTAATGTATATAGCCTGCAATTGATATAGCCAGCTAATTTATATAGCAGGCGAACGTGGCGGACGTGGCGGCGGTGGCGGGCGTTGGTGGGTGATGGCGGGGCGATGGCGGGGCGGTGTCGGGGCGGTGTTGGGGCGGTAGGCGTGGGTGGTGGGCGTGTACGGTGGGCGTTGACAATGGGCGGTGGGCGGTAGGCGGTAGGCGGTAGGCGGTAGGCGGTAGGCGGTAGGCGGTAGGCGGTAGGCGGTGGGCGGTGGGTGGTGGGTGGTGGCGGGGGGTGGTGGGTGGTGGGTGGTGGGTGGTGGGCGATGAGCGTGGGCGGTGGGCGGTGTTCGGTGGGAGGTAGGCGGTGGGTGGTGGGCGGTAGGCGCTGGGCGGTGGGCAGTGGGCAGTGGGCAGTGGGCGGTTGGCGGTGGGCGGTGGGCGGTGTCGGGGCGGTGGGTAGTGGGTGGTAGGCGGTGGGCGGTGGGCGTGGGTGGTGGGCGGTGGGAGGTAGGCAGTGGGCGGTGGGCAGGGGGCGGTGGGCAGTCGGCGGTGGGCGGTAGTCGGTGGGCGGTGGGTGGTAGGCGGTGGGCGGTAGGCGGTGGGCGGTAGGCGGTAGGCGGTGGGCGGTGGGCGATGAACGTGGGCGGTGGGTGGTGGGCGGTGGGCGTGTGTGGTGGGCGGTGGGCGTAGGCGGTGTCGGGGCGTGTCGGGCGCGTCCAATTCAATCCGATCAGGTAGGCCGTTCGTTCGTGTCGAAAAAGCACTTGTCCGTCGCCGGGATTCGAACCGGGTCCCTCTGCGCCAAAGCCTGAAGCCTTGGCACTAATCGGCTGATGGTAGCCAAGGCTTATTTTCGATACAGTAGCGGGATACAGGCAGCGACTGTCTCCATAGTAACTGAGACTCAATCTCCGGTCGGGAGTGACTTGGACCTGGGCGACATAGTTCTTGTAGCGTTTTAGGGAACCCGTCATTGTAAGCTACATGTTTGTATATATGAATACATTTTGGGTGGGTATTAGATTATTTCGAATGCACTTTCCAGCCATGTGATTTTTATCGCTTAGAACACATTGTTTGTTGACGGTACGGCGGTTTACGAAATTGACGTTGGAAAACATTGGTAATGGGTATGTTACAGGCGGATTTTAGCACTGAAATATTTATTTAGAACGTTAATTTGTACATGCATTTTAGAGACGATGCATAGGCCTACACATTGGCAAGGTTTCATCACTTCACGTCCCATTGGTTCCGAACACTGATTTGAATCGTGAAAAACTTCATAAAAGCCTAAATTGCAGCTGTTTAGCGATTAACTTTGCACATGCAACGCGCCGCAGATGGACCGACAGTGGGTATTCCGTGCCGCTTCTTCCTCTACACATCTGTGTTTTCGGCTTGTCGGTGCGACTTGTGGTTGCCGAAATATCAGCCAGGTATGCAACAATGTTTGGGCGATAATTTCGTACGCGGCGCTTTCGCTAAATTAGTGTATTGTCAATGGAAGAATCGACCATTTTTGCACGCGGCGTCACGAACAAACGACGCACCCGAAAGTGATGGAACCCAAAGTTTCAGATATATAGTCACCAGTCGAGTCGATTAGTTTTTGTCCCGACGCTCCAAGTGCCTTAATCGCTGAGCTATTAAGATTCTGCCATAAGACAACAGGTGAGGCAAGCGGCGCCAGCAGGAATGTCCATAGGCGTAGTGTTGAAGAAAGTCGACAATAGGCTAGTGTTGAAGCGAGTAGACACTACTGCTTTTATAATAGAGGACTAGGTGGGTGTAATGTATATAGACTGCAATTTATATAGCCTGCAATTGATATAGCCAGCTAATTTATATAGCAGGCGAGCGTGGCGGACGAGGCGGCGGTGGCGGGCGTTGGCGGGTGATGGCGGGGTGGTGTCGGGGCGGTGTCGGGGCGGTGTCGGGGCGGTGTCGGGGCGGTGTCGGGGCGGTGTCGGGGCGGTGGGCGTGGGCGGTGGGTGGTGGCGGGGCGGTGTTGTTGGTGGTGTTGGTGTTGTTGGTATTGTTGGTGTTGTTGGTGTTGTTGGTGCTGGTGGTGTTGTTGGTGTTGTTTGTGTTGTGTGTGTTGCTGGTGTTGTTGGTGTTGTTGGTGTTGTTGGTATTGTTGGTGTTGTTGGTGCTGTTGGTGGTGTTAGGTTTGTTGATGTTGTTGGTGTTGTTGCTGTTGATGTTGTTGCTGTTGTTGGTGTTGTTGGTGTTGGTGTTGTTGGTGGTGTTGATGTTGGTGTTGTTGCTGTTGCTGTTGTTGTTGGTGGTGTTAGTAGTGTTGTTGGTGTTGTTGGTGTTGTTGGTGGTGTTAATGTTGTTGGTGTTGTTGGTGTTGTGGGTATTGTGGATGTTGTTGATGTTGTGGGTGTTGTGGGTGTAGTGGGTGTTGTGGGTGTTGTGGATGTTGTGGATGTTGTGGATGTTGTGGATGTTGTGGATGTTGTGGATGTTGTGGGTGTTGTGGGTGTTGTGGGTGTTGTGGGTGTTGTGAGTGTTGTGGGTGTTGTGGGTGTTGTGAATGTTGTGGGTGTTATGGGTGTTGCTGTTGTTGGTGGTGTTGGTGGTGTTGGTAGTGTTTTGGTGTTGTTGGTGTTGTTGGTGGTGTTGGTGTTGTTGGTGTTGAGGGTGTTGAGGGTGTTGAGGGTGTTGTTGGTATTGTTGGTGTTGGTGTTGGTGCTGGTGGTGCTGTTGTTGTTGGTGTTGTTGGTGTTGTTGGTGTTGTTGGTGTTGTTGGTGTTGTTGGTGGTGTTGGTAGTGTTGTTGGTGTTGTTGGTGTTGTTGGTGGTGTTGGTGTTGTGGGTGTTTTGAGTATTGTGTGTGCTGTGGGTGTTGTGTGTGTTATGGGTGTCTGTGTTGTGGGTGTTGTGGGTGTTGGTGGTGTTGGTGTTGTTGGTGGTGTTGGTGTTGTTGGTGGTGTTGGTGTTGTTGGTGGTGTTGTTGTTGGTGTTGGTGGTGGCGTTGGTGGTGTTGATGGTGTTTTTTTTAAAATTAATATTTCAATTTGTATGTATCCATCATCTGCAGCACACAGACATACACACACCTACACACACCTACACATACCTACACACACCTACACACACCTACAATCACCTTCCAACGACTAGCATCAACACATTTAGTTTTCCGTCCTATACTTCCCTCTGGTCTCTCCCTCATCCACCATCTCACAACAGGTCCGAGCATACAAGCGCATCACTCCTACCGCACACCAGCATTGCGAGAATGCTCGAAATAGACTGTCATACACAGGGAGAGACATAATCATGTCTCCCTCATTTACTTCATCGCACATTCGCTAGCGCCTTATTCTAGCGCCTTTCGCACATTCGCTAGCGCCTCCCCATATTTCATCGAACTTTATTATTTCATAACGACTCTGTGCCATGCATTTCTCATTCATAATGTCAATCTTAAACTTGACCGTGAACAATTTCACACTAAGGTTTATATGTTTTGATATCATGCTTTTTCCTACAGATATAACCTGATTCATGACCATGTTATCAGATACACCAAAAATTATTTTCCTCGAGTTAAATGCTACCATGCTAGTTACTATGTCTAGGTTATTAATGAAACTTGCAATATTTTTCCAAAAACAATTTACTTCTTTGCAATACCAAAACTTATGTTCTATGGTATCAATGTGTGCTGTGCACCTGCAACACACTGGTGAATCCTTGATGCCCATTATATGCAACATTTTGTTGGTAGCGACAATTTGTGTAATTATTTTATAACTTAAAATATGATAGTAAACTGACGAATTTGTGTAAATTGACAGATATATATCTGCCCAGTTTACTTCCCCATATTTTACTTCCCATCCCTGCTCCCACGAATTTCTTATTTTTTTAGTGTGTTTTTGTAATATAATATTATACAAATATTTGGCTCCTTTTTCTTTACTTAATACGAACTCCACTTGTGGATGGATAATAGGGTATTCAGCTCGCACTTTCCATGGTATAGATTTCCATTCACGCGATAAGCTCCTAATCAATCCAATGTAATCTAAGTACGATCCACCTAGCTGATACATTTGTTTTACCTGCTGAAATGATAAAATATGTCCCAAATCGTCCATAATGTCACTAAGATAGTATAGACCTCTTTTCCGCCAGGCCTTAATACAAGTTGTTTTGTGTTTTGTTACATCAGAGTACCACAAACCGCATCTGTTCATATTCTCAGCGTCAATCTTTATTCCACTACTTACATTGGCGAAGGCTCTTAAGACTTCGGCCCAAAAAGGGTTGAATATTTGTTTGGCCAATTTCGCAAGTGAATCGCTATTCATCTCCCATAAATATGCACCTTCAGATACAGTTTCTTGAAACAGTGAGGTCCAACTATGTTTTGATTGTATTTCCCTTCGTACCCATGTCGCTTTAAGAGCTTCGACATACGTCTCAACTTCTATCATTGCAAGACCTCCCTCGGTATATGGTTTACAGATACTCAATCGCTTTAACCGATCCACTTTTCCGCCCCATATAAAGCGAAACATAATGGTTTGCAATCTTTTCATAAAATCCTTAGGTGGTTTTGGGAGAGAGACCAGTATATGAGTAAGTTTTGGCAAAAGAAGTGCTTTAACTAAAGCTATCTTTCCCCTCACAGTTATATGTCTCCTTTTCCAACTATTCATTATTGACTGTATGAGTCTCAATTTACTTTCGAAATTTTCTTCGTGGGCGTCCTTCTCATCATTTGTAAACACAACTCCCAAAACTTTCAGCTCTTTAGTCCATTTGAAATTAAAGTTTCCATCCATCACTTCACATTCCTGCTCACTTGCACCCACCCAAAAAGCTTGTGTTTTTGAAATATTTGGCTTAAGGCCAGAGTATTTTGCAAAAATCCCTAAGTCGTGAAAAAGCGCCCTGCACGAGTTTACACTTCCATCCAAAAAGCACAGCACATCATCGGCATAGGCAGATATTTTGTACTCCATATTACCAATCTTAACACCTTTGATATTAGCATTGTTTCGTATCATTTCCAGTGCACATTCTATAACAATCAAAAAGATGTACGGACTTAACGGATCACCCTGACGGCAGGATCGTTCCAGCATTATCTTTTCCGAAATATGACCGTTATACACTAATCGCGAGTATGACCCGATGTAGAGCATATTGAACCACTTCTGTGTTGATTCAGGAAAATTTCGTCTTTGCATCACCGTCCTCGCGAACTCCCAATCAACGGCATTAAAGGCGTCCTCAATATCCAAGCTCACAAAAAGAGCACTCCTTTTTTTTCAACTCCTGCATCAAATCGTATGTTAGACGAGTGTTGTCACCAATAAATCGACCCTTCATAAAGCCTGTTTGATCCTTGTCAACTATTGATGGTAACAGATTCCTGATTCTATTTGCTATCGCCGCAGCAATGATTTTGTAACTTACATTTAGCAGAGTTATTGGCCTATATGATTTAATTTCTGATCGCGGTCTATTCGATTTCGGCACAAGCGTGAGAATCCCTTCGCGTAGCGTCAAGGGGAGAACTCCAGTGTCGACACATTCATTTACCATTTTAAAGAAAAACATTTTTAAATCACCCCAAAAATGGTGGTAAAATTCTACAGAAAATCCGTCTGAACCAGGACTTTTGTTTTTTTCATTGCTTTCAACGCTGCCTCAAGCTCTGCTAGGTCCAGTGGCAACTTAAGAGAAGCTTTCTCCTTGTTACTGATTTGCTTTATATGGGCACTACTCATGAACTGCTCCGTCCACTGCTCCTTCGGACGTTCTCTATACATTGCCGTAAAATATTCTACAAGCCTATGTATAATCTTACTTTGACTCGTTATAAACCCACCTACTCCATCTTCAAGAGACGCAATAAGTTTGGCCGAGAATGCCCGTCTTTCCAGGCTAAGAAAGTATGCAGTTGACCTTTCTCTTGTTCATGCCATTTTGCTCTAGAGCGTGTGATAATACCTTCTAGTGTAACTTTCCTGATTTGTTCAAGCTTCTCCTTTGCTATCTCTAAATTAGTGATCCTCTCCTGATTTGGTCTACATTGTACTATTTCCTCGAGTTCCTCGATCTTTTTTATAATATCATGTTATTCTAATTTCTTACGACGGCTTCTATGAATCGCAAATGACACTGTAGCAGTTCTCATATTCAATATAATTGTTTCCCAAAAAGAAGACCAACTTATATTTACTTCAACCTCGTGAGGATCCTGCCGAACAAATTATTCTGCATATACAGGTAAAGCATGTATCAGAAGAGTGTTCATAATGGTCTTTCTAACTGTATCAGAATAATCTTCACACTGCAAAAGCGAGTTATTCATTTTAAAGAAACCCTTTCCCCTCGTATGCTTCTGTATATCTATTTTCAAAGTCACCATGGAATGATCTGTGCGGTAGCCAGGTATAATTTTTTCCTCAGAAACATACGGAATAAGTCCTCGAGAAATAATGAAATAATCTAATCGCGCTTGCTTGATAGCGGAACCCGTATTCCTCCAAGTATATTTCCTCTCATCGCCATTCCTTTCTCTGAATATGTCTACCCAACCGTTTGCATCCATTAAGCGTAATAACACGTCTCTGGCTCTTGTGTTATTTTCCCGTACATAATTTGCGGTATCCAAAACGCCATTCAAAGCAAAGTTGAAATCTCCTATGATCAATGGTGTGCTTTCATCTCCTACCTCCTCGCACATCTTCCCTAACTCCTCATAAAATGTTGGACTATCCTCATTTGGACCGTATACATTAGCAAGAATTAATGTTTGTGTATCATTTATAATTACCTTAGCTATAATATAGTTTCCACCCACATCTATCATGGAATTACAGACCTTAATTTTAACTCCCTTGGTAAGTATCGCCACTCCTCTCGCATTGCTCCTATAGGACGCAATAAGGATATCTGTGCCCCAAGCGTTTCGGAATGCGTTCTCTTTTCCTCGCTCACAATGTATGTCCTGCAGCATATATATGTGAAAAGCACCTTTTCTCAAGTAATTGAAAACATCACGTCTTTTACGATAATTACCTAGACCTCGACAATTTAAAGTGCACATATTAATTTCGCTCATTGCTTATCGACTGTTTTAGAAGCTATGAATGAGAAATACGCGTCACCTGTCAGACAAAATAATTACACTCAGACATAACATATCACAAGCCATAATAATCAGATAACTTATAGTGACAAAACAATAATGACCAACATCCAATGAAAAAGCAACCATTTTTTACCCCCGACAGCAGCAAATCTCGATACGCACGCTAAGGCTAAGCTCTGGCAAACACGAGATACATTATATATAATATAGTGCATGTTCTGGCTACAACACACATAAACAGTTCTCTTCTCTCTCACATAACACCTAAACATGCTGCCAAGCGCAATCTGTCCCTTTGAACCGTCCGATATCCCCTGCGAATATGTCCCCTCGGTTTCACAACTAAGCTGCTTTAGTCGCCTTTATTATGCTTTCCGTACCCCGTCACGAACCTGCGTATGTCCCCGCCATAACGACTACGGACCCCAGTCGCATGCGTCGCAGCCGATCCAAGGAGGTTCTCCGTCCGAGCGACGGGCGGCACAGCGTCAGTGACCGCCCGGCTGCGGCTGCCGCTCCCTCTCGAGCCGTCGCCGCCACCGCCGATGAAGCTGCCGCTCCCTCCCGGTGCCGGCCGCCACGGGTCTGTCCTCTTGGAGACAGAACCGGTTGAGAGCTCCGAAGCTGGTACCCCGTGAATTGCCGGACCAGCGCCGTCGTCGCCACCGCCGATGAAGCCGCTACCACCGCCCGGTGCCGGCGGCCACGGGTCTGTCCTCTCGGAGACGGAGCCGGTTGGGCGACCCGAAGCTGGCGCCCCGAGGACTGCCGGTCCAGAGCCGTCGCCGCCCCCGCCCGGCGCCGGCCGCCACGGGTTCGTCCTCTCGGAGACGGAGCCGGTTGGGCGACCCGAAGCTGACGCCCCGAGGACTGCCGGCACAGAGCCGTCGCCGCCCTCGCCCAGTGCCGGCTGCCACGGGTTCGTCTTCTCCGAGACGGAGCCGGTTGGGCGCCCCGTAGCTGGTGCCCCGTGGACCGTCGGGACCGGCCCGGGCTGAGGATAGTCTCCAGCAGCCCTGGTCTGGTCTGCGGCCCGCTGTTGCATCCACTCAGCACTCTCCCCGTCTCCGCTTGGAGTGCCGAGATGTGGCGGACGGGGCCGTTCCATCGATCTCGGTGAGAAGCCCGCAGGAGCCGGAACCGCTGCGCCATCCATCCCATGTACACCTTCTTGAGACCTTATAGATGGCGCGTCGGGCTGTTGCACTGGTGCTTCCGTCTGTTGGCACGCAGCCCGCTCAGCCAGGTGCGGCATCAACCGCCCCATGGCAGCAGCTGAGCGCACAGGGTGCGGTCGGTCTCGCTGGCCGACGACCACGAACACTGTTCCCTCCTTGGTGAACACCGTGTTGATCTGATTGCCGCGTTTCAGCTGCATAACGTCATCAAATATACGTAGTCTGGAAGGCGTGGGGCGCTCTCGGATGTAGAGACCACTGCCCCGGAGTCTGGTCTTGTTTCGGACCATGAAGTAACGATCCGATCCAGCTGCCACGGTGTTGAAGCGGACTTGGATCCGCCTTTCCTTGCGCTGCACTTCTCCAACTTGGTTCTGGTCCATCTCATACTCCATAAGTCTGCGTACCACATCGTGCAGCAGATGAGCAGTATCCTCGCCTCTGCGCGAGCTTAATGCACGTGCGATTGCTGGCCCGCTGAAGATTAACCAGCTTTGGAGCTCCTTCTGTTGCATTTGGTCCAGCTGCTCTTCGACCTCTGCCATGCGCTTGGCACAGTGGAATAAATCCTTTTCCGTCTGCTGAGCTATCTGCTCTACAGCCCTTAGGCGCTTTGCAAGGGTTTCGTTTGTGGTGAGGGCAAAACTCAGCGAGTTCTCCAGAGCATTCACTCTCTCGTCGTTATAACGCCGCATTTCTTCGGCCAAGGATTTACTATTGCGCGCGTTCTCCGTGCGGATGAATTCTTTCAAATCCGAGATAACGGCATCATCACCTTGGCTGCAGCTTCCTTCGGCATCTCCTCCTTCGACGCTTTCCTGTTCGGCGGTACGCGGATTCTTCCCACTATCCTTCATCAAAGGGCTGTTGGTTTTCCTCTTTTGCCTTCCCATCTTGACATGAACTTTGAGTTTTATTGACCACGGATAGATGTCGCTACCGTCGCCAACAGCTGGCGTGACCCTGAGCCTGGCGTTTTCCTTACGAGACAAACATGGCGCACTCAGCGAAAAACAAAAAAGTCTTTCTTTGACACACCAGTCCATAAATGCTCGGACAAACTCACTTGCCAAACTTGCTGGGTCGTCACTGAATTGCCACGTCACCTTTTCCTCAGATATGTGAGCTATTTCCGTCATAAACACCATCAACAACACAGAGCTCCAAACCACCACCGGCCATGACGCAGTCAGCTGGCCCGCATCGTGTTGGTGTTCTTGGTGTTCTTGGTGTTCTTGGTGCTGGTGATACTGTTGGTGTTGTTGGTGTTGTTGGCGTTGTTGGCGTTGGCATTGTTGGTGTTGTTGGTATTGTGGGTGGTGTTGGTGGTGGTGGTGGTGTTGGTGTTGTTGGTGTTGTTGGTTTTGTTGGTGTTGTTGGTGTTGTTGGTATTGTTGGTGTTGTTGGCATTGTTGGTATTGTTGGTGTTGTTGGTTTGTTGGTGGTCTTGGTGGTCTTGCTGTTGTTGGTGTTGTTAGTGTTGTTAGTGTTGTTAGTGTTGTTGGTGTTGCTGGTGTTATTGGTGTTGTTGGTGGTGTTGATGTTGTTGGTGGTGTTGGTGGTGTTGGTGTTGGTTTTGTTGGTGTTGTTGGTGTTGTTGGTGTTGAGGGTGTTGTTGGTATTGTTGGTGTTGTTGGTGTTGGTGCTGGTGGTGCTGTTGGTGTTGTTGGTGTTGTTGGTGTGGTTGGTGTTGTTTGTGAGTTGGTGTTGTTGGTGTTGTTGGTGTTGTTTGTGTTGTTGGTGGTGTTGGTAGTGTTGTTGATGTTGTTGGTGTTGTTGGTGGTGTTGGTGTTGGTGTTTTGAGTATTGTGTGTGCTGTGGGTGTTGTGTGTGTTATGGGTGTCGGTGTTGTGGGTGTCCATTTTGTGGGTGTTGTGGATGTTTTGGATGTTGTGGATGTTGTGGGTGGTGTAGGTATGGTAGGTGTTGTGGGTGTTGTGGGTGTTGTGTGTGTTGTTGTTGTGTGTGTTGTTGGTGTTGTTGGTGTTGTTGGTGGTGTTGGTCTTGTTGGTGGTGTTGGTGATGGTGGTGTTGTTGGTGTTGGTGGTGGCGTTAGTGGTGGCGTTGGTGGTGTTGATGGTGTTGGTGGTGTTGGTGTTGGTGTTGTTGGTGATACTGTTGGTGTTGTTGGTGTTGTTAGTGTTGCTGGTGTTGTTGGTGTTGTTGGAGTTGTTGTTGGTGTTGGTGTTGTTGGTGCTGGTGATACTGTTGGTGTTGTTGGTGTTGTTGGTGTTGTTGGTGTTGTTGGTGTTGTTGGCGTTGTTGGCGTTGGTGTTGTTGTTGGTGGTGGTGGTGTTGGTGTTGTTGGTTTTGTTGGTGTTGTTGGTGTTGTTGGTATTGTTGGTGTTGTTGGCATTGTTGGTGTTGTTGGTGTTGTTGGTGTTGTTGGTGTTGTTGGTGTTGTTGGTGTTGTTGGTGTTGTTGGTGTTGTTGGTGTTGTTGGTGTTGTTGGTGTTGTTGGTGTTGTTGGTGTTGTTGGTGTTGTTGGTGTTGTTGGTGTTGTTGGTGTTGTTGGTGTTGTTGGTTTGTTGGTGGTCTTGGTGGTTTTGGTGGTCTTGGTGTTGTTGGTGTTGTTAGTGTTGTTAGTGTTGTTAGTGTTGTTAGTGTTGTTAGTGTTGCTGGTGTTGTTGGTGGTGTTGGCGGTGTTGGTGGTGTTGGTGGTGTTGGTGTTATTGGTGGTGTTGGTGTTGTTGGTGTTGTTGGTGTTGCTGGCGTTGTTGGTGTTGTTTGTGTTGTTTGTGTTGTTTGTGTTGTTTGTGTTGTTTGTGTTATTGGTGCTGTTGGTGCTGTTGGTGTTGTTGGTGTTGTTGGTGTTGTTGGTGTTGTTGGTGTTGTTGGTATTGTTGGTATTGTTTGTGTTGTTGGTGTTGCTGGTGCTGGTGGTGTTGTTGGTGTTGTTGGGATTGTTGGTGTTGTTGGTGGTGTTGGTGGTGGTGTTGGTGGTGTTGGTGCTTTTGGTGTTCTTGGTGTTGGTGATTTTGGTGTTCTTGGTGTTGTTAGTGTTGTTGGTGTTGCTGGTGTTGTTGGTGTTGGTGTTGGTGTTGGTGTTGTTGGGGTTGTTGGTGTTGTGGGTGTTGTTGGTGTTGCTGGTATTGTTGATGTTGTTGGTGATGTTGGTGTTGTTGGTGTTGTTGGTGTTGTTGGTGTTGTTGGTGTTCTTGGTGTGGTGTTTGTTGGTGTTGTTGGTGTTGTTGTTGTTGATGCTGTTGGTGATGTTAGTGTTGTTGGTGTTGTTTGTGTTGTTTGTGTTGTTTGTGTTGTTGTTGTTGGTGTTGTTGTTGTTGTTGTTGGTGATTATGGGTGTTGTTGTTGGCGTTGTTGGTGTTGAGGGTGGTGTGGGTGTGGGTATTGGTGTGTTTGTGGTTGTGGGTGTGAGTGTAGGTGTGTTTCATTAACTTTACACATGCCTTGCGCTGCTGATCGACCCACAGTGCATACACCGGTCCTTTCATCTATGAACACATCTGTGTTTGACCCATTGCATACGATGGGCCGATCATTTTTCTACACATCTGTGTTTGACCCATTGCATACGATGGGCCGATCATTTTTCTACACATCTGTGTTTGTCCCATGTTCCTGCGACTCATGGTTGCCGAGATAGATCACGGACCTCGGATAGGCTTTACAATAAAGAGTTTGGAATTTATATAAGCGTCAATTTGATATCCGCCGCACGGAGGTTGGTTTTCTCCGTAGCATGCTTCTCAGCATTTATTTTCCCCTGTGAGGCTTGGCCGTCGCAAATTTATCCAACCTAAATAGCTTGATGAAATATGTTATACGTTTAACAAAATAGGTGGTGTAGCGTCTTAGCATAGCTGCAATTATAAGCTTCATGTTTGGATGTAAAAATTAATTTTGGGTGGGTATTAGATGTATTTGAATGCGCTTTCCGGCCATGTGATTTGTATCGCTTAGCTGGCTTTGGTTTTGACTGTACGGCGGTTCGAAAAACTGACATTCAAAAAGCGGATTTTTGCACTGAAATATTGCTTTAAAATGTTAATGTTCACATACGTTTTAGAGACGGTTCTTCGTCGACACATTGTCATTAGTTGCATTGCTTCACGTCCCATAGGTTCCGAGCACTAATTATAATCGTGAAAAACTTTATAAGACTCTGAATTTCCGTTTTTTTTGCCATTAACTTTGCACGTGCCACGCGCTGCTGATCGACCCACAGTGCAATCGCCGGGCCGATCGATTGTCTACACATCTGTGTTTGTCCCGTGTCTGTGCGACTCGTGGTTGCCGAGATACTGGTCAGGTATTGCAACGATATTTTGTTGTCGTTTTCGTAGACGTTTTTCACGGCGTTTTCGCTAAATTAGTGTATTGTCAATGGAGGAATCGACCGGGTTTTTTTTAACGCGGCGCCACGCGCAAGCGACGCACCCGACAGTGATGGGACCTAAAGTTTCAGAATGCGTGCCACCTCTTGCGTCGATTGGTGTTTGTCACGACGCTCTGCGTGTCTTAATTGCTGAGCTATTAAGATTCTGCCATAAGACAACAGGTGAGGCAAGCGACCTCAGCAGGAATGTCCATAGGCGTAGTGTTGAAGAAAGTCGACAATAGGCCAAGCCTGAGCGCGTAGACAATACTCCTTTTATAATATACTAGATGGGTGTAATGTATATAGCCTGCAATTTATATAGCCAGCTAATTTATATAGCAGGCGAGCGTGGCGGACGTGGCGGCGGTGGCGGGCGTTGGTGGGTGATGGCGGGGCGGTGGCGGGCGTTGGTGGGTGATGGCGGGGCGATGGCGGGGCGGTGTCGGGGCGGTGTCGGGGCGGTAGGCGTGGGCGGTGGCGGTAGGCGGTGGACGGTGGGCGGTGGGCGTGGTCGGTGGGTGGTGGCGGGGCGGTGTCGGGGCGGTGTTGGGGTGTTGGGGCGGTGGGCGGTGGGTGGTGTGGGCGGTGGGTAGTGGGCGTGGGTGGTGGGCGTGGGCGGTGGGTGGTGGGCGGTGGGAGGTAGGCAGTGGGCGGTGGGCGGTGGGCGGTGGGCGGTGGGCAGTGGGCGGTGGGCAGTCGGCGGTGGGTGGTGGGCGGTAGGCGGTGGGCGGTGGCAGTGTGCGGTGGCAGTGTGCGGTGGGCGATAAGCGGTGGTCGGTGGGCGGTGGGCGGTAGGCGGTGAGCGGTAGGCGGTAGGCGGTAGGCGGTAGGCGGTAGGCGGTAGGCGGTAGGCGGTGGGCGGGTGGGCGGTATGCGGTATGCGGTGGGCGGTGGGCGATTAACGTGGGCGGTGGGCAATGGGTGGTGGGTGGTCGGCGGTGGGCGGTGGGCGGTGTACTGTGTTCGGTGGCGGGGCGGTGAGCGGTGGGTGGTGGGCGGTATGCGGTATGCAGTGGGCGGTTGGCGGTTGGCGGTGGGCGGTAGGCGGTAGGCGGTAGGCGGTAGGCGGTAGGCGGTAGGCGGTGGGCGGTGGGCGGTGGGCGATGAACGTGGGCGGTGGGCAATGGGCGGTGAGCGGTGGGTGGTGGGCTGTGGGCGGTGGGCGGTGGGCGGTGGGCGGTGGGTGGTGGGCGGTGGGCGGTGGGCGGTAGGCGGTGGTCGGTGGGTGGTAGGTGGTAGGTGGTGAGCGGTGGGCGGTAGGCGGTGGGCAGTGGGCGGTAGGCGATGGGCAGTGGACGGTATGCGGTGGGCGGTGGGCGGTGGGCGATGAACGTGGGCAGTGGGCGGTGGGCGGTGGGCGGTGGACAATGGGTGGTGGGTGGTCGGCGGTAGGCGGTAGGCGGTGGGCGGTGGGCGGTGGGCGGTGTGCGGTGGCGGGGCGGTGGGCGGTGGGCGGTGGGCGGTATGCGGTATGCGGTATGCGGTATGCGGTATGCGGTGGACGGTTGGCGGTGGGCGGTGGGCGGTGGGCGGTGAGCGGTAGGCGGTGGGCGATGAACGTGGGCAGTGTGCGTTGGGCGGTGGGCAATGGGCGGTGGGCGGTGGGTCGTGGCGGGGCGGTGGCAGGGCGGTGTGCGGTGGCGGGGCGGTGGGCGGTGTCGGGCGCGTCCAATTCAATCCGATCAGGTGGGCCGTTCGTTCGTGTCGAAAAAGCACTTGTCCGTCGCCGGGATTCGAACCGGGCCCCTCTGCGTCAAAGTCTGAAACCTTGGCACTAAGCTATATCGGCCGATGGTAGCCAAGGCTTATTATCGATACAGTAGCGGGATACAGGCAGCGACTGTCTCCATAGTAACTGAGACTCAATCTCCGGTCGGGAGTGACCCTCTAGGCGGGGGTGTGTATTTGTCCTTTAATTTATATAGTCTGCAATGTATATAGCCTTCAATTGGGTGTGGGTGTGGATGGCGAGCGTTGCGGGCGGGCGCAACACAACCGCCACCCACGCCCGCTCTCGTCCCACTGACGCCAAGCTGCACATATACAGTTCTATCGCCGGCCGCAAGGCGGCGCCAGGCGGTGGCCGTAACAACGGTGGTCTCCATAGCAACTAAGACTCATTCTCCAGTCGGGGAGTTATTTTGTCGGCGCGGCATATTTCTTGTAGCGTTTTAGGGAATCTGTCATTTTAAGCTTAATGTTTGTATATATGAATACATTTTGGGTGGGTATTAGATGATTTTAAATGCACTTTCCGGCCATGTGATTTGTATCGCTTAGAACACATTTTTTTTTGTTGACGGTACGGCGGTTTGCGAAATTGACGTTGGAAAAAATTTGTAATGGGTATGTTCCAGGCGGATTTTAGCACTGCAATATTTCTTGAGAACGTTAATTTTTACTTGCATTTTAGAGACGATGTATAGGCCTACACATTGGCAAAGTTTCATCACTTGACGTTCCATTGGTGCCGAGCACTGATTTGAAACGTGAAAAAACTTGATAAAAGCCTAAATTGCAGCTGTTTAGCGATTAACTTTGCACATGCAACGCGCCGCAGATGGACCGACAGGGGATATTGTGTGCCGCTTCTTCCTCTGCACATCTGTGTTTTCGGCTTGTCGGTGCGACTTGTGGTTGCCGAAATATCAGCCAGGTATGCCACAATGTTTGTTCGATAATTTCGTACGCGGCGTTTTCGCTAAAATAGTGTATTGTCAATGGAGGAATCGTCCGTTTTTGCACGCGGCGTCACGAACAAACGACGCACCCGAAAGTGATGGGACCCAAAGTTTAAGATGAAGAGCCACCTCTTGCGTCGATTGGTTTTTGTCACGATGCTGCAAGTGCCTTAGTCCCTGAGCTATTAAGATTATAAAAACAGACAACAGGTGAGGCAAGCGACCTCAGCAGGAATGTCCATAGGCGTAGTGTTGAAGAAAGTCGACAATAGGCTAAGCCTGAGCGCGTAGACAATATTCCTTTTATAATATACGGACTAGATGGGTGTAATGTATATAGCCTGCAATTGATATAGCCAGTTAATTTATATAGCAGGCGAGCGTGGCGGACGTGGCGGCGGTGGCGGGCGTTGGTGGGTGATGGCGGAGTGGTGTCGGGGCGGTGTCGGGGCGGTGGGCGTGGGCGGTGGGCGTTGGCTATGGGCGTGTGCGGTGGGCGGTGGGCGGTGGGTGGTGGCGGGGCGGTGTTGTTGGTGGTGTTGGTGTTGTTGGTGTTATTAGTGTTGTTGGTGTTGTTGGTGTTGTTGGTGTTGTTGGTGTTTTTGGTGTTGTTGGTGTTGTTGGTGCTGGTGGTGTTGCTGGTGTTCTTGGGGTTGTTTGTGTTGCTGGTGTTGTTGGTGTTCTTGGTATTGTTGGTGTTCTTGGTGTTGTTGGTGTTGTTGGTGCTGTGGGTGTTGTTGTTGTTGTGGCTGTTGTTGGTGTTGTTGTTGTTGGTGGTGGTGTTGTTGGTGGTGTTGGTGGTATTGGTAGTGTTGTTGGTGTTGGTGGTGTTGTTGGTGGTGTTGGTGGTGTTGGTGGTGTTGTTGGTGTTGTTGGTGTTGTGGGTGTTGTGGATGTTGTTGGTGGTGTTGTGGATGTTGTGGATGTTGTGGGTGTTGTGGATGTTGTGGATGTTATGGGTGTTGTGGGTGTTGTGAATGTTGTGGGTGTTGTGGGTGTTGTGGGTGTTGTGGGTGTTGTGGGTATTGTGGGTATTGTGGGTGGTGTGGGTGCTGTGGGTGTTGTGGGTGTTGTTGGTGTTGTTGGTATTGTTGGTGTTGTTGGTGCTGTTGGTGCTGTTGGTGCTGTTGGTGTTGTTGGTGGTGTTGATGTTGTTGGTGTTGGTGGTGTTGGTGTTGGTGGTGTTGTTGGTGTTGTTGGTGGTGTTGGTGATGCTGGTGTTGTTGGTGGTGTTGATGTTGTTGGTGTTGTTGGTCTTGTTGGTGGTGTTGGTGGTGTTGTTAGTGTTGTTGGTGTTGGTGGTGGTGGTGTTGTTGGTGTTGTTGGTGTTGTGGATGTTGTGGGTGTTGTGGGTGTTGTGGGTGTTGTGGGTGTTGTGGGTGTTGTGGGTGTTGTGGGTGTTATGGGTGTTGTGGGTGTTGTGGGTGTTGTAAGTGTTGTGAATGTTGTGGGTGTTGTGGGTGTTGTGGGTGTTGTGGGTGTTGTGGGTGTTGTGGGTGTTGTGGGTGTTGTGGGTGTTGTGGGTGTTGTGGGTGTTGTGGGTCTTGTGGGTGTTGTTTGTGTTGTTGGTGGTGTTAGTGGTGTTGGTGGGTGATGTTGGTGGTGGTGGTGTTTTTGGTGTTTTTGGTGTTGTTGGTGGTGTTGGTGGTGTTGGTGGTGTTGGTGTTGTTGGTCTTGTTGGTGTTGTTGGTATTGTTGGTGTTGTTGGTGTTGGTGGTATTGTTTGTGTTGTTGGTGTTGTTGGTGCTGGTGGTGCTGTTGGTGTTGTTGGCGGTGTTGGTGTTGTTGGTATTGTTGGTGTTGTTGGTGTGTTTGGTGTTGTTGGTGTGTTTGGTATTGTTGGTGTTGTTGGTATTGTTGGTGTGTTTGGTATTGTTGGTGTTGTTGGTGCTGGTGGTGCTGTTTGTATTGTTGGTGTTGTTTGTGTTGTGGGTGTTGTGGGTGTTGTGATCAGGTCGGCCTAAGATTCGTTCGTGTCGAAAAAACAATTGGCCGTCGCCGGGATTCGAAACGGGCCCCTCTGCGCCAAAGTCTGACGACATACCACTAAGCTGGATCGGCTGATGGTAGCCAAGGCTTATTTTCGATACAGTAGCGGGATACAGGCAGCGGCGGTCTTCATAGTAACCGCGATTCAATCTCCGGTCGAGAGTGATTTGGACAGGCGCGACGTAGTTCTTGTATTGTTTTAGGGAACCTGTCACTGTAAGCTACATGTTTTTATATATGAATAAATTTGGGGTGGGTATTAGATGATTTTGAATGCACTTTCCGGCCATGTCATTTGTATCGCCTAGAACACTTATTTGTGGTGGTGGTGGTGTTGTTGGTGTTGTTGGTGGTGTTGGTGTTGTTGGTGTTGTTGGTGTTGTTAGTGTTGTTGGTGTTGTTGGTGTTGCTGGTGTTGTGGGTGTTGTTGGTGTTGTTGGTGTTGTTGTTGGTGGTGTTGTTGTTGATATTGTTGGTGGTGTTGATTTTGTTGGTGTTGTTGGTGTTGTTGGTGGTGTTGGTGGTATTTGTTGTTGTTGGTGTTGTTGGTGTTGTTGGTGTTGTTGGTGTTGTTGGTGTTGTTGTTACCAACGAACATGGTGTTGTTGGTGTTGTTGGTGTTGTTGGTATTGTTGTTGTTGTTGGTATTGTTGGTGTTGGTGGTGTTGGTGGTGTTGGTGGTGTTGGTGTTGTTGGTGTTGTTGGTGTTGGTGGTGTTGGTGGTGTTGGTGGTGTTGGTGGTGTTGGTGGTGTTGTTAATGTTTTGGGTGATGTTGACGTTGTTGATGTTGTTGATGTTGTTGATGTTGTTGATGTTGTTGATGTTGTTGATGTTGTTGGTGTTGTTGGTGTTGTTGGTGTTGTTGGTGTTGTTGGTGTTGTTGTTGGTGGTGGTGCTGATGGGTGTTGTTGGCGTTGTTGGTGTTGTGGGTGTGGGTATTGGTGTGTTTGTGGTTGTGGGTGTGATTGTTAGTGTGGTCCATTAACTTTACACATGCCATGCGCTGCTGATCGACCAACAGCGTATACGCCGGTCCGATCATTTATGAACACATCTGTGTTTGACCCATTGCTTACGCCGGGCCAATCATTTCTCTACCCATCTCTGTTTGTCCCATGTTCGTGCGACTCATGGTTGCGGAGATAGATCACCGATCTCGGGTAGGCTTTACAATAAAGAGTTTGTAATTTATATAAGCGTCAATTTGATATCCGCCGCACGGAGGTTGGTTTTCTCCGTAGCATGCTTCTCAGCATTTATTTGCCCCTGTGAGGCTTTGCCGTCGCAAATTTCTCCGACCTAAATAGCTTGATGAAATATTTTATACGTTTAACAAAATAGGTCGTGTAGCGTCTTAGCATAGCTGCAATTATAAGCTTCATGTTTGGATATAAAAATAAATTTTGGGTGGGGATTAGATGTATTTGAATGCGCTTTCCGGCCATGTGATTTGTATCGCTTAGCTCGCTTTGGTTTTGACTGTATGGCAGTTCGAAAAACTGACATTCGAAAAGCGGATTTTTGCACTGAAATATTGCTTTAAAACGTTAATGTTCACATACGTTTTAGAGACGGTACCTTCGTCGACACATTGTCATTAGTTTCATTGCTTCACGTCCGATAGGTTCCGAGCACTAATTATAATCGTGAAGGACTTCATAAGACCCTGAATTTGCGTTTTGTTGCCATTAACTTTGCACGTGTCACGCGCTGCTGATCGACCCACCGTGCAATCGCCGGGCCGATCGATTGTCTACACATCTGTGTTTGTCCCGTGTCTGTGCGACTCGTGGTTGCCGAGCTACTGGTCAGGTATTGCAACGATATTTTGTTGTCGTTTTCGTAGACGTTTTTCACGCCATTTTCGCTAAAATAGTGTATTTCCAATGGAGGAATCGTCCGTTTTTGTACGCGGCGCCACGAACAAACGACGCACCTGACAGTGATGGGATCCAAAGTTTAAGATGAAGAGCCACCTCTTGCGTCGATTAGTTTTTGTCACGACGCTGCAAGTGCCTTAGTCCCTGAGCTATTAAGATTATAAAAACAGACAACAGGTGAGGCAAGAAAGTCGACAATAGGCCAAGCCTGAGCAAAGTCGACAATAACCTAAGCCTGAGCGCGTAGACAATACTCCTTTTATAATATACGGACTAGAGGGATGTTTGCGCTATGCGCAAATTGATTAGTTATGCTGTTGTGGGTGTGGGTGTGAGTGGGTGTTGTAGGCGTTGTAGGTATTGTAGGTGCTGTGGGTATTGTTGGTGTTGTTGGTGTTGTGGGTGTTGTGGGTGTTGTGGGTGCTGTGGGTGTTGTGGATGATGTGGGTGGTGTGGATGTTGTGGATGTTGTGGGTGTTGTGGGTGTTGTGGGTGTTGTGAGTGTTGTGAGTGTTGTGTGTGTTGTGTGTGTTGTGGGTATTGTGGGTATTGTGGGTATTGTGGGTGTTGTGGGTGTTGTGGGTGTTGTGGGTGTTGTGGGTGTTGTAGGTGTTGTGGGTGTTGTGGGTGTTGTGGGTGTTGTGGGTGTTGTGGGTGTTGTGGGTGTTGTGGGTGTGGTGTTGGTGGTGTTGGTGGTGTTGTTGGTGTTGTTGGTGTTGTTGTTGGTGTTGTTGGTGGTGTTGGTGTTGGTGTTGGTGTTGTTGTTGGTGTTGTTGGTGTTGTTGGTTTTAAGTGGTGTTGTTGGTGTTGTTGGTGTTGTTGGTGTTGTTGGTGTTGTTGGTGTTGTAGGTGTTGTAGGTGTTGTAGGTGTTGTAGGTGTTGTAGGTGTTGTGGGTGTTTTGAGTATTGTGTGTATTGTGGGTGTTGTGTGTGTTATGGGTGTCGGTGTTGTGGGTGTCCATGTTGTGGGTGTTTTGGGTGTTGTGTGTGTGGGTGTTGTGAGTGTTGTGGGTGTTGTGGGTGTTGTAGGTGTTGTAGGTGTTGTGGGTGTTGTGAATGTTTTTGGTGTTGTGGGTATTGTGGGTGTTGTGGGTGCTGTGGGTCATATGGGTGTTGTGGGTATTGTTGGTGGTATTGGTGGTGTTGGTGGTGGTGGTGTTGGTGTTGTTGGTGTTGTTGGTGTTGGTGGTGTTGGTGTTGTTGGTGTTGTTGGCGTTGTTGGTGTTGTTGGTGTTGTTGGTGTTGTTGGTGTTGTTGGTGTTGTTGGTGTTGTTGATGTTGTTGGTGTTATTGGTTTTGTTGGTGTTGTTGGTGTTGTGGGTGTTATGGGTGTTATGGGTGTTGTGGGTGTTGTGGGTGTTGTGGGTGTTGTGGGTGTTGTGGGTGTTGTGGGTGTTGTGGGTGTTGTGGGTGGTGTTGGTGGTATTGGTGGTGGTGGTGGTGGTGTTGTTGGTGTTGTTGGTGTTGTTCGTGTTGTTGGTGTTGGTGTTGTTGGTTTTGTTGGTTTTGTTGGTGTTGTTGGTGTTGTTGGTGTTGTTGGTGTTGTTGGTGTTGTTGGTGTTGTTGGCGGTGTTGGTGATGTTGGTGCTGTTGGTGCTGTTGGTGCTGTTGGTGTTGTTGGTGTTGTTGGTGTTGTTGGTGTTGTTGGTGTTGTTGGTGTTGTTGGTATTGTTGGTATTGTTGGTGTTGTTGGTGTTGTTGGTGCTGTTGGTGTTGTTGGTGTTGCTGGTATTGTTGGTGTTGTTGGTGCTGTTGGTGCTGTTGGTGTTGTTGGTTTTGTTTGTGGTGTTGGTGTTGTTGTTGTTGGTGTTGTTGGTGTTGTTGGTGTTGTTGGTGTTGTTGGTGTTGGTGTTGTTGTTGTTGGTGTTGGTGTTGTTGGTATTGTTGGTGTTGTTGGTGTTGTTGGTGTTGTTTGTGTTGTTCGTGTTGGTGTTGTTGGTGTTGGTGGTGTTGTTGGTGTCGTTGGTGTTGTTGTTGTTGTTGGTGTTGGTGGTGTTGTTGGTGCTGCTGGTGTTGTTGGTGTTGTTGGTGTTGTTGGTGTTGTTGGTGTTGTTGGTGTTGTTGGTGGTGTTGGTGGTGTTGGTGTTATTGGTGTTATTGGTGGTGTTGGTGTTGTTGGTGGTGTTGGTGGTGTTGGTGGTGTTGGTGTTGTTGGTGTTGTTGGTGTTGTTGGTGTTGTTGGTGTTGTTGGTGTTGTTGGTGTTGTTGGTGTTGTTAGTGTTGTTGGTGTTGTTGGTGTTGCTAGTGGTGGTGTTGTTGGTGTTTTTGGTGTTGTTGGTGTTGTTGGTGTTGTTGGTATTGGTGTTGTTGGTGTTGTTGGTATTGGTGTTGTTGGTGTTGTTGGTGTTGTTGATGTTGTTGGTGTTTTTGGTGGTGTTGGTGGTGTTGGTGGTGTTGGTGGTGTTGGTGGTGTTGGTGTTGTTGGTATTGTTGGTGTTGTTGGTATTTTTGGCGTTGTTGGTGTTGCTGGTGTTGTTAGTGTTGTTGGTGTTGTTGTTGTTGGTGTTGTTCGTGTTGGTATTGTTGGAGTTGTTGGTGTTGTTGGTGTTGTTGATGTTGTTGATGTTGTTGATGTTGATGTTGTTGGTGTTGTTGGCGTTGTTGGCGTTGTTGGCGTTGTTGGCGTTGTTGGCGTTGTTGGTGTTGAGGGTGTTGTGGGTGTTGTGGGTGTGGGTATTGGTGTTTTTGTGGTTGTGGGTGTGAGTGTTGGTGTGGTCCATTAACTTTACCCATGCCATTCGCTGCTGATTGACCAACAGCGCATACGCCGGTCCAATCATTTATGAACACACGTTTGACCCATTGCTTACGCCGGGCCAATCATTTATCTACCCATCTCTGTTTGTCCCATGTTCGTGCGACTCATGGTTGCCGAGATAGATCACCGATCTCGGGTAGGCTTTACAATAAAGAGTTTGTGATTTATATAAGCGTCAATTTGATATCCGCCGCACGGAGGTTGGTTTTCTCCGTAGCATGCTTCTCAGCATTGATTTTCCTCTGTGAGGCTTTGCAGTCGCAAATTGCTCAGACCTAAATAGCTTGATGAAATATTGTATACGTTTAACAAAATAGGTCGTTTAGCGTCTTGGCATAGCTGCAATTATAAGCTTCATGTTTGGATATAAAAAAATATTTGGGTGGGTATTAGATGTGTTTGAATGCGCTTTCCGGCCATGTGATTTTTATCGCTTAGCTCGCTTTGGTTTTGACTGTACGGCGGTTCGAAAAACTGACATTCGAAAAGCGGATTTTTGCACTGAAATATTGCTCTAAAACGTTAATGTTCACATACGTTTTAGAGACGGTACCTTCGTCGAAACATTGTCATTAGTTGCATTGCTTCACGTCCCATAGGTTCCGAGCACTAATTATAATCGTGAAGGACTTCAAGAGACCCTGAATTTGCGCTTTTTACCCATTAACTTTGCGCGTGCCACGCGCTGCTGATCGACCCACAGTGCAATCGCCGGGCCGATCGATTGTCTACACATCTGTGTTTGTCCCGTGTCTGTGCGACTCGTGGTTGGCGAGCTACTGGTCAGGTATTGCAACGACATTTTGTTGTCGTTTTCGTAGACGTTTTTCACGCCGTTTTCGCTAAAATAGTGTATTTCCAATGGAGGAATCGTCCTTTTTTGCACGCGGCACCACGCACAAACGACGCAACCGACCGTGATGGGACCCAAAGTTTCAGATAGAGAGTCACCTCTTGCGTCGATTGGTTTGTCACGACACTCCAAGTGCCTTAGTCGCTGAGCTATTAAGATTATGACATAAGACAACAGGTGAGGCAAGCGGCGTCAGCAGGAATGTCCATAGGCGTAGTGTTGAAGAAAGTAAACAATAGGCTAGTGTTGAAGCGAGTAGACAATCCTATATTATAAAAGCAGTAGTGTCGACTTTCTTCAACACTAGCGCCTATGGAAAAGCTTCAGCCTCACCTGTTGTCTTATGGCAGAATCTTAATAGCTCAGGGACTAAGGCACGCAGAGCGTCGTGACAAAAACTAATCGACTCGACTGGTGACTAAATATCTGAAATTTTGGGTCCCATCACGGTCGGGTGCGTCGTTTGTTCGTGGCGCCGCGTGCAAAAACGGACCATTCCTCCATTGACAATGCACTAATTAGCGAAAACGCCGCGTACGAAATTATCGAACAAACATTGTTGCATACCTGGCTGATATTTCGGCAACCACAAGTCCCACCGATAAGCCGAAAACACAGATGTGCAGAGGAAGAAGCGGCACGGAATATCCACTGTTTGTCCATCAGTGGCGCGTTGCACAAGCGAAGTTAATCGCTAAACAGCTGCAATTTAGGCTTTTATCAAGTTTTTCCAGATTCAAATCAGTGCTCGGAACCAATGGGACGTGAAGTGATGAAACTTTGCCAATGTGTAGGCCTATGCATCGTCTCTAAAATGCATGTAAAAATTAACGTTCTAAAGAAATATTTAAGTGCTAAAATCCGCCTGGAACATACCCATTACCAATATTTTCCAACGTCAATTTTGCAAACCGCCGTACCGTCAACAAAAAATGTGTTCTAAGCGATACAAATCACATGGCCGGAAAGTGCATTCAAAATCATCTACATAATACCCACCCAAAATGTATTCATATATAAAAACATGTAGCTTACAATGACAGGTTCCCTAAAACGATACAAGAACTACCTGTCTGTCTAGCCTGTCCAAATCACTCGACCGGAGATTGAGTCTCGGTTACTATGGAGACCTTCGCTGCCTGTATCCCGCTACTGTATCGAAAATAAGCCTTGGCTACCATCAGCCGACCTAGCTTAGTGGTACAGTGTCCTGAAATTGTTTTTTGCAAGAGTGTGATGAATGCTGAGAGGATGCCACTATTCCAGAAAGTGGATATTGAGGTTAACATTTGTATGATAATATCCCAACAACGGATGATTCAGGCAGTCAGTAATAATGCTGTATATTGCTGTGTAATGTGATAAATTGCAGACCCGCCAAACATGGTGGCCATTCAGGAGATGTCCTGGGGCGGAAGTGGCATCCATCTTAGATTTTTCTCTTCACTGTCACAGTTTTTTATGGTGAACATGCTATGGTAAACCGTTAATAAATTCTTGGGATCCCCAACCCACTTTTCTGGCCTGGTAGTGTGTCAGTCCAGGAAGGTATGGTCATCCGTTCCCATTTTTAGCAACCGCTATTTTTAACAGGCTTTAAAAAAATCTTTAAAAAAAAACATTGTCCAAATATTTGTGTATGGATGGATTTCCGAGGTCAGGCCCTGCGCTAAGCATAGCTTGTTGCGCAGGCCCTGGCTCCACCACCCGATCAACCAATTCCTGGTGTCCAGCAGAATTTAGAAGCGAAAGTTGTACGTGCTAGACATACATGTACAACTTTCGCTTCTAAATACACGGTCCGCCCCGCCCTCTGACGTCAACTGACCTTGAGTATGACTGCTGCCACCGGCCACAGGCCATCCCAGTCAGGGGCAAATAGCAAGCGCCGAAGCGACTCGAATCCGGGCTGCCACTACCGGGTGAGGTCAGAAGTCGGACGCTCTCCCAACTGAGCTACATGGGCGGACATATCTTTAGCAGGCTCCTGCTAAAAATGGGAACGATACTGCTATTTTTGGGAATGCTGAGGCCATTTCCTGCTATGGCTAACTGCGAGTGAAAACAAATAACAAAAACGTGACATCTATCGATAGTTTCATGAAATAGAGCTTGAAACTATCTCTGTTTGGGCTGATGCAAATTAATATTCCATGTTGCACTTTTTTGCTATTCTTCTTTGAAGTTTCACAATGGACCTTAAATTTTCTTATGCCCTTTTAAAACCACAAAATTTGAATTTTTCAATTAAATTGCAGCACTTAATATTACTATTTTAAGGCTAAACAATAATGTTGTCCCCACTGACAGCAGTTTTAGTGTGAAAAGCATTGCTTGTATTGTCCGCTTTGATACCAGATACAATATACAAGCATTACTTTTCACGCTAAAACTGCTGTCAGTGGGGATTTTGTTTTTTGCCTTAAAATTATGATATTGTGCTGACATATAATATATAACATACAATTGTGTGGTTTTAAAAGGGCATAAGCCAATTTAAGGTCCATTGTCAAACTTCAAAGAAAAATTGCAAAAAAGTTAAACATGGAATATTAATTTGTATCAGCCAAAACGGAGATAGTTTCAAGCTCGATTTCATGAAACTGGCGATAAATGTCGTATTTTTTGTCATTTGTTGCACGTGTTCACTCGCAGTTAGCCGTAGCAGGAAATGGCCTCAGTGTTCCCAAAAATAGCGGTATCATTCCCATTTTCAGCAGGAGCCTGCTAAAATAGCAGTTACTAAAAATGGGAATGGATGACCAAACCTTCCTGGTGTTGTGGTGCTGGTTTGTGTGGTGCTGGTTTGTGTGGTGCTGGGTGTGGTGTATGGATGACATACTGTGTAATGGGTGGGTAGGGACCTAGGTAGTTAGGAAGATCATGTTTTTTTATCAAGTCTTGATTTTAATACTATTTAGCTCGATCGCTAGAGAGTAGAGACGTCGTTTCAATGGCGAGCAACGTGACACAAGTTAATTTGGGTGTGGCTTTCCACTCATATTTGTGAAATTCAGGACAATGTAGTGGTGTGTCCTCGGACTTTGGCGCAGAGGGGCCCGGTTCGAATCCCCGCGACGGTCAATTGCTTTTTCGACACGAACTAATCTTAGGCCGACCTGATCACAACACCCACAACACCCACAACACAAAACACCAACAACACGAACAGCACCACCAACACCAACAACACCAACAATACCAAACACACCAACAGCACCAACAATACCAACAACACCAACAACACCAACAACACCAACAATACCAAACACACCAACAACACCAACAACACCAACATCATCACCATCACCAACAACACCAACAACACCAACAATACCAACAATACCAACAATGCCAACAACACCAACAACACCAACAATACCAACAGCACCAACAACACCAACAACACCAACAACACTTACACTAACAACACTTACACTAACAACACCAACAACACCAACAACACCAACAACACCAACAACACCAACAACACCAACAACACCAACAACACCAACAGCACCAACAACACCAACAACACCAACAATACCAACAACACCAACAACACCAGCAACACAAACAACACCAAAAACACCAACAACACCCACCAACAACACAAACAACACAAACACCACCCACAACACCCACAACACCCACAACACCCACAACACCCACAACACCCACAACACCCACAACACCCACAACACCCACAACACCCACAACACCCACAACACCCACAACACCCACAACACCCACAACACCCACAACACCCACAACACCCACAACACCCACATCACCCATAACACCCATAACACCCACAACATTCACAACACCCACAACATTCTCAACATCCACAACATCCACAACATCCACAACATCCACAACACCAACAACACCACCAACACCACCAACACCACCAACACCACCAACACCGCCAACACCACCACCAACAACACCAACAACACCAACAACACCAACAACACCAACAACACCAACAACAACAACACCAACAACACCAACAACACCAACAGCACCAACAGCACCAACAACACCAACAACACCAACAACACCAACAACACCAACAACACCAACAACACCAACAACACCAACAACACCAGCAACACCAGCAACACAAACAACACCAACAATACCAACAGCACCACCAGCACCCACAACACCCACAACACTCACAACACCCACACCACCCACAATAACCAACAACACCCACAACACCCAACCCACAACACCCACAACACCCACAACACCCACCACACCCACAGCACCCACAACACCAACAACAACACCAACACCAACACCAACACCACCAACAACACCAACAACACCAGCAACACCAACAACACCAATAACACCAACAACACCAACAACACCAACAACACCAACAACACCAACAACACCAACAACACCAAAAACACCAACAACACCAACAACACCAACATCACCCACCAACACCACCAACAACACAAACACCACACACAACACCTACAACACCCACAACACCCACACCACCCACACCACCCACACCACCCACACCACCCACACCACCCACACCACCCACACCACCCACAACATTCACAACACCCACAACATTCTCAACACCCACAACATCCACAACATCCACAACATCCACAACATCCACGACACCCACAAACCACAAAAACACCCACAACACCCACAACACCCACAACACTCACAACACTCACAACACCCACAACTCCCACAATACCAACAACACCAACACCACCAACAACACCAACACCAACAACAACACTACCAACACCACCAACAACACCAATAACACCAACAACATCAACAACATCAACACCACCAACACTACCAACACCAACACCAACACCACCACCAACACCAACAACACCAACACCAACAACACCAACAATACCAACAACACCAACAACACCAACAACACCAACAACACCAACAACACCAACAACACCAACAACACCAACAACACCAGCAACACAAACACCAGCAACACAAACACCAACAACACCAACAGCACCACCAGCACCCACAACACACACAACACCCACGACACCCACAACACCCACAATAACTACAACACCCACAACACCCACAACACCTACAACACCCACAACACCCACAACACTCACAACACACACAACATTCACAACACCCACAACACCCAAAGCATCCACAACACCCACAACACCCACAACACCCACAACATCCACAACACCCACAATACCCACAACACCAACAACACCACCAACACCAACACCACCAACAACACCAACAACACTACCAACGCTACCAACACCACCAACACTACCACCAACAACACCAACAACACCAACAACACCGCCCCGCCACCACCCACCGACTATGCCCACCGCCCACCGCACACCGCCCACCGCCCACCGCCCATAGCCAACGTCCACCGCCCACGCCCACCGCTAACGCCCACCGCCCACGCCCACCGCCCACGCAAACCGCCCACGCCCACCGCCCCGACACCACCCCGACACCACCCCGACACCACCCCGCCATCACCCATCAACGCCCGCCACCGCCGCCACGTCCGCCACGCTCGCCTGCTATATAAATTAGCTGGCTATATCAATTGCAGGCTATATACATTACACCCATCTAGACCAAAAACACCAAAAACACTAACAACACTAACAACACCAACAACACCAACAACACCAACAACACCAACAACACCAACAACACCAACAACACCAACAACACCAACAACGCCAACAACGCCAACAACACCAACAGCACCAGCAACACCAAAAACACCAACAACACCAACAACACCAACAACACCAGCAACACAAACAACACAAACAACACCAACAGCACCACCAGCACCCACAACACACACAACACCCACAATAACCAACAACACCCACAACACTCACAACACCCACAACACCCACAACACCCACAACACCCACAACACTCACAACACCACCAACAACACCAACAACACCAACAACACCAACAACACCAACAACACCAACAACACCACCAACAACACCAACAACACCAACAACACCAACAACACCAACAACACCAACAACACCCCGCCACGCTCACCTGCTATATAAATTAGCTGGCTATATCAATTGCAGGCTATATAAATTGCAGGCTATATACATTACACCCATCTAGTACTCCTTTTATAAAACAGGGACTAGATGGGTGTAATGTATATAGCCTGCAATTTATATAGCCAGCTAATTTATATAGCAGGCGAGCGTGGCGGACGTGGCGGCGGTGGCGGGCGTTGGTGGGTGATGGCGGGGCGGTGGCGGGCGTTGGTGGGTGATGGCGGGGCGATGGCGGGGCGGTGGCGGGGCGGTGTTGGGGCGGTAGGCGTGGGCGGTGGCGGTGGACGGTGGGCGTGGTCGGTGGGTGGTGGCGGGGCGGTGTCGGGGCGGTGTTGGGGTGTTGGGGCGGTGGGTGGTGTGGGCGGTGGGCGGTGGGTAGTGGGCGTGGGTGGTGGGCGTGGGCGGTGGGCGTGGGTGGTGGGCGGTGGGAGGTAGGCAGTGGGCGGTGGGCAGTCGGCGGTGGGTGGTAGGCGGTGGGCAGTAGGCGGCGGGCGGTGGGCGGTGGCAGTGTGCGGTGGGCGGTAAGCGGTGGTCGGTGGGCGGTAGGCGGTGAGCGGTAGGCGGTAGGCGGTGGGCGGGTGGGTGTGGGCGGTGGGCGGTATGCGGTATGCGGTGGGCGGTATGCGGTATGCGGTGGGCGGTGGGCGATGAACGTGGGCGGTGGGTGGTGGGTGGTCGGCGGTGGGCGGTGGGCGGTGGGCGGTGTGCGGTGGCGGGGCGGTGAGCGGTGGGCGGTATGCGGTATGCGGTGGGCGGTTGGCGGTGGGCGGTAGGCGGTGGGCGGTGGGCGATGAACGTGGGTGGTGGGCGGTGGGCGGTGGGCGGTGGGCGGTGGGTGGTAGGCGGTGAGCGGTGGGCGGTGGGCGGTGGGCGGTGGGCGGTGAGCGGTGGGCGGTAGGCGGTAGGTGGTAGGCGGTAGGCGGTGGGCAGTGGGCGGTAGGCGATGGGCGGTGGGCAGTGGACGGTATGCGGTGGGCGGTTGGCGGTAGGCGGTGGGCGGTGTGCGATGAACGTGGGCGGTGTGCGGTGGGCAATGGGCGGTTGGTGGTGGGTGGTAGGCGGTAGGCGGTAGGCGGTAGGCGGTAGGCGGTAGGCGGTGGGCGGTGGGCGATGTGCTGTGTTCGGTGGGCGGTGGGCGGTGGGCGGTGGGTGGTGGGCGGTATGCGGTATGCGGTATGCGGTATGCGGCGGGCGGTGGGCGATGAACGTGGGCAGTGGGCGGTGGGCAATGGGCGGTGGGCGGTGGGTCGTGGCGGGGCGTTGGCAGGGCGGTGTGCGGTGGCGGGGCGGTGGGCGGTGGGCGTGGGCGGTGTCGGTGTCGGGCGTGTCGGGCGCGTCCAATTCAATCCGATCAGGTGGACCGTTCGTTCGTGTCGAAAAAGCACTTGGCCGTCGCCGGGATTCGAACCAGGCCCCTCTGCGTCAAAGTCTGAAGCCTTGGCACTAAGCTATATCGGCCGATGGTAGCCAAGGCTTATTATCGATACAGTAGCGGGATACAGGCAGCGACTGTCTCCATAGTAACTGAGATTCAATCTCCGGTCGGGAGTGACCCTCTCACCCTCTAGGCGGGGGTGTGTATTTGTCCTTTAATTTATATGGTCTGCAATGTATATAGCCTTCAATTGGGTGTGGGTGTGGATGGCGAGCGCTGCGGGCGGGCGCAACACAACCGCCACCCACGCCCGCTCTCGTCCCACTGACGCTGGGCTGCACATATACAGTTCTATCGCCGGCCGCAAGGCGGCGCCAGGCGGTGGCCGTAACAACGGTGGTCTCCATAGCAACCAATACTCATTCTCCAGTCGGGAGTTATTTTGTCGGCGCGGCATATTTCTTGTAGCGTTTTAGGGAATCTGTCATTTTAAGCTTAATGTTTGTATATATGAATACATTTTGGGTGGGTATTAGATGATTTTGAATGCACTTTCCGGCCATGTGATTTGTATCGCTTAGAACACATTTTTTGTTGACGGTACGGCGGTTTGCGAAATTGACGTTGGAAAATATTGGCAATGGGTATGTTCCAGACGGATTTTAGCACTGTAATATTTCTTTAGAACGTTAATTTTTACTTGCATTTTAGAGACGATGTATAGGCCTACACATTGGCAAATTTTAATCACTTGACGTTCCATTGGTCCCGAGCACTGATTTGAATCGTGAAAAAACTTGATAAAAGCCTAAATTGCAGCTGTTTAACGATTAACTTTGCACATGCAACGCGCCGCAGATGGGCCGACAGGGGATATTGTGTGCCGCTTCTTCCTCTGCACATCTGTGTTTTCGGCTTGTCGGTGCGACTTGTGGTTGCCGAAATATCAGCCAGGTATGCAACAATGTTTGTTCGATAATTTCGTACGCGGCGTTTTCGCTAAAATAGTGTATTGTCAATGGAGGAATCGTCCGTTTTTGCACGCGGCGTCACGAACAAAGGACGCACCCGAAAGTGATGGGACCCAAAGTTTAAGATGAAGAGCCACCGATTGGTTTTTGTCACGACGCTGCAAGTGTCTTAGTTCCTGAGCTATTAAGATTATAAAAACAGACAACAGGTGAGGCAAGCGACCTCAGCAGGAATGTCCATAGGCGTAGTCGGCCCCCAGTCAAGGGTATTGGCAGCTTCATGCTTTGGTGACGTCACCAAAGCGTGAAGTTTTATTTTTTCTCCCTTCATCAATGTTAACGCTATGGGAGGTTCAGTGATATTGAACAAAATGCAAACTCGATTGAGCGATGAGTTAGCAGTGATAGGAAAAAAGTAAGCAAACCATACGAAAGCCACATCCATTGTCTTTTGATATCAGGGTCTGCTTTGCCTGTGGCTTGTACGGAACCATGTTAAATATGGTCTTATGTGAAAGGATGTTTCCCTTGCATGCGCACTGCCGGGGGGCTGATTTCTTCCACCCTCCCCCTCAAGTTTGTTATGAATAGCGGAAAAACGGCCACGCGCAGCGCCACCAAAATTAGCACAGCTGTTTTAGCATCAATTATCCACATGGTGCGGAATTCTTTACCTCGGATCATCCCAGGTCATGTCACCAGGTCAAGTCAAGTGACTCCACCTCCAAACATGTTTGCGGTCGTGCAACAGCCAAAGTGATTGACCGAACAGTCTGGAACTCATAGGATGTTATCAGGTCATAAGTACCTACAATTTGTTTATCTCGAATTTGTCATACCGGTGACCTAAGGTCAGGTCGATTTCGTGACCTCCCCATTATAAGTCAATGAAAACACGTATACATCCATAGGAAATGGCTAAATTTGACCAGTTTTCACCATATCTGTGTCAACTACAAAACCCCATGTCACATTTATGTTCTTTGACCTCTACGAGGTCAACTCAGGTGACCCCCAGGTCACGTATGGTTTTTCTTCCATAACTCTTTACCAAATCAAGGTAGAGCAATGAGGTTTTCACCATTGCATTTGGCTTGTCGAGACAAATCATTTAATGTTAAAGTTGACCTTGACCTGATCTCAGGTCAGGTCAATTTTTGGATATAGCCTAACTAGTTAATATAATATATTTTTTTGATGCGTCTCGACGAGACAAACACAATGGTTTAATCGGTTTTATTATATCATGCTTCTGTCAAAAGTTATTTTCAAAAAACAATTTGGCGATTTTTACAATGTTCAAATTCAATAAAATGACGTAATTTTAGGAAAAAAACCGCCTTGGTGATTTTGATACCTAATTTACCACAATTGCAATTAACAACGATTTACCTGGTGCTAAATATATTTTAACAAATTACATAAGAATAAGAATATACGCATACCAAAAGTGTTTCATAACATGACGTCACTTAAATAACAAATCAACACTCATTTTATAATTGATTTACTGCAAGTCTCATAAGCGCCATATATGCCGATGAAGCGCTGCTACCATATGACCGTACCCGTTTGTCTAGTTATCCTGGGCGTAGTGTTGAAGAAAGTCGACAATAGGCCAAGCCTGAGCGCGTAGACAATACTCCTTTTATAATATACGGATTATTATTATAATACTCCTTTTTTAAATTTAAAATGCCTTGACCGGCACGCCGGTCAGCCGGCCCCTGCTCCACCTGGTGATCAGTTACTGTCGCGTTCGAAGTAGATGTACCCGAGTAGGATGGCGGCGCCGAACAGCGTGGCCTTGGTGGCGGGGTCGGCTCCGTGAGGGAAGGTGACGCTGAAGGTCTTGCTGCCAGTGAACGCCTCCTTGGTGATGCCGCCCCACTGCTTGGTCAGCACCCCAACCTGTCACCTGCCGTCGGCGGACAACACACGGAAGCCGACGTCGGTGCAGCACTGCAGGCAGCACCAGCAGCAGCAGCAGGCGCACCTGAGGGCGGGACAGGGGTCAGCGGTGTATTCTGAGACCTCGAGCTCCTGGAGACAGCAGAAACAGCAGCAGGCACAGCTGAATGCGAGACAGTGGTCAGCGGTGTATTCTGAGACCTCGAGCTCCTGGAGACAGCAGAAGCAGCAACAGGCACAGCTGAATGCGAAACAGTGGTCAGCGGTGTATTCTGAGACCTCGAACTCCTGGAGACAGCAGAAGCAGCAGCAGCAGCAGGCGCACCTGACGGCAGGACAGGGGTCAGTGTTGTATTCTGAGACCTCGAGCTCCTGGAGACAGCAGAAGCAGCAGCAGCAGCAGGCGCACCTTACCGCGGGACAGGGGTCAGCGGCGTCAGTCGGTGGCCAGTGCTGGCCGTTTGCTCGTCTCTGCTCACCTGAGCGGCCTTTCCATGGAGAGCACCTCGCTCTGATGTCTGTCCACGACGCTCATCCGGAACACGAGCGGCGCGCAGCAGCAGTTCTACACACCAGACAGAGCGGCCGCGGCGCGCAGCAGCCGCTCTGGTCGGCCGCCCAGTAGACGGTCTGGCCGGACGCCGTGCTCACCGAGTACTTGTTGCCCACCTCGAATCCCGTGAATGCCTCCAACAGCTCCAGCTGGGAAGGAAATGGCACTGGTGTCAGATTCGTCGAAATAAGTATGTCTCTTCCCTGGTTGATTAGTCTCTCCACTGTTCTAGCGGAGAAAGATGCTACTGGAAGACTTATTGCAACACCGACTATTAGTTTACATAAGAGAATGAAGGCTCTAAAGGGAAATTACATAAGGGAATGAAGGCGAGCTCCCAAACCGCTGCAGTTTTATATTGGAAACTATTCCTTGATTATGAATATGGCATAAGGATGTGCATAAGGTCATAAGGTTTGCACTAACTATGTGTCAGCTTTTAGGGGACGATTCAGCAGCCATTCGGACAGATTGATTGTTTGCCTTCATCTCAGCCACCGGATTACCTATTGTATATAATATACACCATAGTGACAGGATAACATTTGGCACTGGCTGATCAAGCCGTCGTTTATTTTTTTTTGGGGGGGGGGCATTTTTTTTTGGCAAAAAGGTACCCCATTTTTTCTCCGGATTTGGGCCGGTCACCATATTTTGATATTCGAGCTTAAGAAATTCATTTAAAAAAAAAAAAAATGGGGCTCAAAGGGCTCGGTCGCCGGGCAACGGGCGTTCATGGCTCAATACGGCGCTCCGCGCTGGCCGCCGTGTCCGCCGTGGCCGCCGTGGCCGCATTCACGGTCTCACCTTCACTGCCGCGGCCGACCTCCACCGCTGACGGGTCCGCCAATGGCCGGCGAACACTCTGAATGGACGAGTGCAGGCGGTTGCGGCGGCCGGGGGCGCGCCGCGTGGGGCAGTGGGCGGCCGGCACTGGGACGGTGCACCTGGAGCCGACAGAGTGCTGATGTCATATTGACCAGGTGACATATTGACCTGTGCAACAGCCCCTCCCCTGTGTAACAGTCCCCTCCCATGTGTAACAGTCCCCTCCCCTGTGTAACAGTCGCCTCCCTGTGTAACAGTCCCCTCCCCTGTGTATCAGTCCCCTCCCTGTGTAGCAGCCCCCTCCCTGTGTAACAGCCCCCTCCCCTGTGTAACAGTCCCTCCCCTGTGTAACATTCCCTCCCCTGTGTAACAGTCCCTCCCCTGTGTAACAGTCCCCTCCCTGTGTAACAGTCCCCTCCCCTGTGTTACAGTCCCCTCCCCTGTGTAACAGTCCCCTCCCCTGTGTAACATTCCCTCCCCTGTGTAACAGTCCCTCCCCTGTGTAACAGTCCCCTCCCTGTGTAACATTCCCTCCCCTGTGTATCAGTCTCCTCCCCTGTGTAACAGTCCCCTCCCCTGTGTAACATCCCCTTCCTTGTGTAACAGTCCCCCTTCCCTGTGTAACAGTCCCTCCCCTGTGTAACAGTCCCTCCCCTGTGTAACAGTCCCCTCCCCTGTGTAACATTCCCTCCCCTGTGTAACAGTCCCCTCCCCTGGTGTAACATTCCCCTCCCCTGTGTAACATTCCCTCCCCTGTGTAACAGTCCCTCCCCTGTGTAACAGTCCCCTCCCTGTGTAACATTCCCTCCCTGTGTATCAGTCTCCTCCCCTGTGTAACAGTCTCCTCCCCTGTGTAACAGTCCCCTCCCCTGTGTAACATCCCCTTCCTTGTGTAACAGTCCCCCTCCCCTGTGTAACAGTCCCTCCCCTGTGTAACAGTCCCCTCCCCTGTGTAACAGCCCCTCCCCTGTGTAACAGCCCCTCCGCTGTGTAACATTCCCTCCCCTGTGTAACAGCCCCCTCCCCCGGCGGTGCCTGTGTAACAGCCCCCTCCCCCGGCGGTGTCTGTGTAACAGCCCCTGCCGTTGGTCTCTGCAGTGGGAGTGGCGCGCCTCCACGCTGAACCCGTACCACGAGGGTAACCCTCTGAGCAGGATGATCGCTGACGACCGGTTCATCCTGCACACGCTGCAGCACTGGGAGTTCGGCGCCGACGACACCGGCGACCTGATGGCGCCAGGCAACGCCGAGCGGCTGCTGACCGCCGCCGGCAGCCGGGTCAACCTGGTCACCGCCGACGGCAGCGTGGACTGTCAGGTCAGTCAGGTGACCACTGTCAGGTCAGTCACGGGAGTCAGGGGCCACTGTCAGGTCGGTCATGGGAGTCAGGGGCCACTGTCAGGTCGGTCACGGGAGTCAGGGGCCACTGTCAGGTCAGTCACGGGAGTCAGGGGCCACTGTCAGGTCGGTCACGGGAGTCAGGGGCCACTGTCAGGTCAGTCACGGGAGTCAGGGGCCACTGTCAGGTCGGTCACGGGAGTCAGGGGCCACTGTCAGGTCAGTCAGCCTGTAAGGCGTCAATTGGCTTCAGTAGGTGTACCCTTGAATCCGAATATCCCCGGGTTGGGTCACCTTGGTAACGCTAGTTATATGAGGACTGTGGAATAGGCTTCGAAATGAATAATATACCGTGTGACCGTGGAATGGCCTTTTGTTGTCAGGTGTTTCTATGTTGGAATGTGCTGGCGTCACCTATTCATATGCGGGTCAAAGGTGCTGACAGTTGTAGCGCCGACAATAGTTTGCAGACACGTTTGAAGGCTTCTTATCAGGCATACGTACTGCTGCCATTTGGCTGCAGCGCGTTTACTCGCAGCCTACCTGAGTGCTCGCGCGCGTAGGACTGCATATATTTGTAGGACACCCGTTGGTGTCACCCGTGGGAAAGTACCTAACGCCGGTGACAGCCTTCCGTGACCGACTTATGTTAACACGCGCCCTGGAGGGCCTCTGATAATTACACGCCCTGGAGGGGGGGGGGGGGGGGCGGCGGATTTCGCCCCCCCCCCCCCCCCCTATGATCTCGAAAACCACGCAACGTAGCGACAAGCGGGAAACGACGTTAGATAGCTCGAGACAAGCTCTTTCGAAAGTATTTCGTTAATTTTTTCAGGTCAATATTGAGGTCACCAGAGGTCATCAAGGGTCAGATTTTCAAGTTTTCAAGACTTGGGTCGAACACCCCCAAATATCTTGGGAACTATGATAGTTAGCAGCAAACGGAAAAAAGCAATGGAAAGTCATTGAAAAATGCAATCGACATAGGTGTCCTCAGATTTGAGCTCAGGTCAATAGTTTAGGCTCCAGAGGTCATCGAATGTCAAAAAGGTGATTTTGTTTTCAAAACTGTTTTCCCCAAATAACCTTTTACCTAATAAAGATAAAGCAATAATGTTTACGCCATCGCGTGTGTCTTGTCAAGGCGCTTCGAATCATATTCATGGTGACCGGGTTAGGTCAACTGAGAAATTTGACCTCAGGTCAAGGTCAAGTGGTGACCCAAGTTGGTCATGTTGCATATTGGGAGACGTGTCTCGACGAGACAAACATATTGGTACCGTTTTCTCTTCTCTATCTTCATTATGTCGATAGTTATTGATAAAACCGTGTTGGCGGTCACAACATTGACCTGACCTTAGGTCACCGATATTAGAAATCCGAGATTAACAAATTGTTGGTATCTATGACCTTATGAAGTCCTGCAAGATTGAACCCGATCGGCGTAAAACTGTGGCTGTGGTACTACTGAAAACGTTTTGGAGTTGAGGTCATCACGTGACCTGGCCTGAGATGACCTGAGGCCAAGAATTTTACATAATGCGGGAAGTTCATTTCTAAACAGGTATACAATAAACGGCGGCGCTGTGCGCCGCCGTTTTTGCACTATCCTCGAAAAACCGGAGGGGTGGGCGGATTTCGCCCCCCCCCCCCCCCTCCAGGGCGCGTGTTAATTAAAGGGAGTGTGTACTGTTTTGGAATGTCAAGCAATATTTTGCATACGGTAAGTAGCTATTGGTTTGATTGTTGGATATGATGAAATTCACATCAGGAGCCCCTTTAGTTCAATTTTCACTTATATTGGTTTTTGCTTATTTTTTGTTTCGATATCTATAAAACGATCGCCAATTGATGTTATGTAAAACGGCGCACATAAGACAATACAATTACGGTCACATCATGCAAGATAGAGACAAGTTTTGCACAGCATGTTCTTACCACTGTGAACTTTATAGTGTGCAAGTTTCGTAGCTCTAAATTGATATCTTCGTCGAAAAATAGTCATCGGCCATCATCGAAACGGCCATCATCGAAAAGCTTGATGGCGTCCAGGTTCTGTTCGTCGTCTGCTATCAGCGCGCACGAGCTGTTTTGTCGAATTGCTATTGGCCGACGCTAACAATATGCTAGCAGTTTAATCGATCGTTGCAGTGCTTCTAGTAGCGGAAGTCCTCTGGAGTCTACTCGATAACTTTGTGATTCCATCACGTTCCTGGAGTCTTTGGAATATCTCAGCAACTAGGGTGAATTTGGAGAAATGAAGTAATGGCTCAATTCCGAAAATTCTGTTCTACAGACCAGTGTCAACAACCCCAAATAAGCGATGTGAGTAGGCACACTGCCTTGAATAGTCCGTTCGGGGCCGGCAAGGACTGCTGTCCACTGACTGCCGCCTTTGATAGCTGCCCGCAGGCCGCCTTTGATAGCTGCCCGCAGGCTGCCTTTGATAAGCTGCCCGCAGGCCGCCTTTGATAATCTGCCCGCAGTCCGCCTTTGATAAGCTGCCCGCAGGCCGCCTTTGATAGCTGCCCGCAGGCCACCTTTGATAGCTGCCCGCAGTCCGCCTTTGATAAGCTGCCCGCAGGCCGCCTTTGATAAGCTGCCCGCAGGCCGCCTTTGATAGCTGCCCGCAGGCCGCCTTTGATAGCTGCCCGCAGGCCGCCTTTGATAGCTGCCCGCAGGCCGCCTTTGATAAGCTACCCACAGGCCGCCTTTGATAGCTGCCCGCAGGCCGCCTTTGATAGCTGCCCGTAGGCTGCCTTTGATAGCTGCCCGCAGGCCGCCTTTGATAGCTGCCCGCAGGCCGCCTTTGATAAGCTGCACGCAGGCCGCCTTTGATAGCTGCCCGCAGGCCGCCTTTGAAAGCTGCCCGCAGGCCGCCTTTGATAGCTGCCCGCAGGCCGCCTTTGATAGCTGTCCGCAGGCCGCCTTTGATAAGCTGCCCGCAGGCCGCCTTTGATAGCTGCCCGCAGGCCGCGTTTGATAGCTGCCCACAGGCCGCCTTTGATAAGCTGCCCGCAGGCCGCCTTTGATAAGCTGCCCGCAGGCCGCCTTTGATAAGCTGCCCGCAGGCCGCCTTTGATAAGCTGCCCGCAGGCCGCCTTTGATAGCTGCCCGCAGGCCGCCTTTGATAAGCTGCCCGCAGGCCGCCTTTGATAGCTGCCCGGAGGACGCCTTTGATAGCTGCCCGCAGGCCGCCTTTGATAGCTGCCCGTATGCCGCCTTTGATAGCTGCCCACAGGCCGCCTTTGATAAGCTGCCCGCAGGCCGCCTTTGATAAGCTTCCCGCAGGCCGCCTTTGATAGCTGCCCGCAGGCCGCCTTTGATAGCTGCCCGCAGGCCGCCTTTGATAGCTGCCCGCAGGCCGCCTTTGATAGCTGCCCGCAGGCCGCCTTTGATAGCTGCCCGCAGGCCGCCTTTGATAGCTGCCCGCAGGACGCCTTTGATAGCTGCCCGCAGGCCGGTCGTATTGTTAATGTATGCCAGCTCAGCCCGGCCCCGCTGTGAAACAGTGGTTGACGTAACAGTGTAAAATAGGTGAACGACCGGGACCGATATTATTATTTATGCGCCGGATATGCGGTCTCAGGACGTGAGAGACAGAATCAGCAGGTTTAGCACGCGCCCTGCAGGTATTGTGAAAATGGCATGACCCTAGGTAAATATATTCAAGGTCAAATGAGGTCAAATATGCTAAATTTGCTTGTTATGCGTTCCTTGGCTTGATGTTGTTATGGAACGCAGTGAGTGCATGTATATACCCTCAAAATGGGCTTAAATCATTTGTTGGAAAGTCTAATGAAGCAATAGTGATGATGGAAGTTGCATTTGACCTCAGGTTATTTACATATCAACATTTCATTGCGGTCATCTTGGAGACATTTGGAAGTGTTTTACTTTGATGTCCTATAACTCAAAGTTGTCGGCCTATTTGAGGGGCGGCGCCACGGATTTTTGTCAGGGGGGCAAGTCAAAATTTAAGAGGCCTCCATTTGAGAGGGGGCCTCCATTTGAAAAGGGGTCATTGACTTCCATAGGACTCCTCTCACCTTCCCTCTGGCTTCCAGAAGGCCGCTTCTGGACTTCAGGGGCACCTCTGACCTCCATAGGACGCATCTGGCCTACAGGGGACCAGGGGATGGGCGTCATGTGACCTTCGTTGTCGGAGCGCTCTAAAACCCCAATGTATGTATGTATGTATGTATGTATGTATGTATGTATTGACATTTAAAATACTCTCCAACATAAAATGGCTATTCCGAGTGTCGAGTCGATAACGTTAAAAGGTGAGACATGTTAAAAAGGCACTCGTAAGCAGCATTCATACAGCAAAATATAAAAAGCATACATCCATACACACAACACGCACACACACACGCACGTACGCACATATTCATCCAGTCCCAGCTAAATGATTACACAGTGCATGCCTAAAAGACGCGAGAGTCGAGTTCCGGAGTTCCAGAGGTAAAGAGTTGTAAAGTTGCGCGATACTGTATAAGAGGCGCCGCCTACCCGCCTCCGTCCTCACACGCGGGAGATCAGTGTCCTGACGAGTAGAACGGGAGCGAAGAGAAGAGTTGGCCTGAATATGAGAGGCAAGAGCAAGAGCAATGATCATCAACAGGGTACCAGGGGCGTAGACAGGATTTATCCCAGGGGGGGGGGGGGATGGGATCAGAGGGACCCTCGTAGCCAAGGGGGCCCACATAATTAAAATAGTACAGTATGTTGTATGTTGTGACAAATAACTTTCGACAACTATTTTTTTTTTTTTTTTAGTCTAAATTCAAAATGTTGCAAATCTGCGATAGCCATTTCAATATAATGTTATTTCCTTTCTTTTTGCTTTTTTATTTGCAATTTGCTGCTTCAAAACTAGATTGTTTACGATTTTTCAAACATTTATTGTTTTTCCACCAAAAATGGTATGACATGACGTGATTCAAACGTTATTATTTCCCAAAGTACTACACGAGTTTCATTGAAATGTTGTGATTAGACGAAGAATGGATGCAGCATAAGGTACTGAAAAGTTGACGTCGATATCTACCATTGTTTTCAAGTTATTGAGAAAATCAAGGAAGGGGGGGGGGCAGATTCTGCCACCTCCAGCGGGGCGCGGGTTAATCAAAATAATATCCTGAAACTTCTTCAATTCGGATTGAGGAAACAACACAACGTACATGCCGATTGTGCACATGTAAGATGAAGTTACAAAATATCTACAAAATAACGAAATAACATGCTTCTTATATCTTGATTTACAGAAAGCTTTGGATACCGTTTGCATATAAATTTTCCTGAAAAAATACACCACATTGTGATACCAGGAGTTTCTACAACACGATAGAGCCATATATTAACACGCGCCCTGGAGGGCCTTTGATAATTGCACGCCCTGGTGGGGGTGGGGGCGGTTTCCGCCCCCCCCCCCCCTAAGATCTCGAAAACCACGCAACGTAGCGACAAGCAGAAAACGGCGTTAGATAGCTGGAGACAAGCTCTATGGAAGGTATTTCTGTATTTTTTTAGGTCAGGTCAATAGTAAGGTCACCAGAGGTCATCAAAGGTCAGATTTTCCAGTTTTAGGACTTCGCTCGAGAAACCCCCAAATATATCGGGAACTATGATAGCTAGGAACAAACGAAAAAAGCAATCGAAAGCTTTTTAAATATTGAATCGCCATCTGTGTGTCCTCAATTTTGAGCTCAGGTCAATCTGGCCTGCCGGCTGCAATGTAATGTAATCAAATGTATTTTTTTTTGGGGGGAAAACAGTTTTACGCAACTAATTGTCTACCTAATGAAGATAAGGTACTATTTTTTACGCCATCGTGCTTATCTCGTCAAGGCGCTTCTAATTCAAAATCGTAGAAGGGTAAATATTTCCACTGGGGGGTCGCTCAGGAAAGTACGAGCCAACGTGTTTGTCCGGATGTGTGTCCAGACGAGATCTTTTGCCACCTCTGCAGGTCGACGCTGCGGTTATTGGTTCGGAAGATAACCAGGGGGGACGCCACCATTGCCAATGATGTTCGGCTGAGACCCCAGCCAATGCCGGGTAAATACTTGTACATTGGCAAAGCCTTGTACTCCTCTCAGACTTTACTAGCATACACTGAAAAACAATGAGAACTTTGACTGATCTTCCTTCGAGAGCCTCACCGGCACTCGACCGGCAGACCACCTCTACCACCACAGGACCCTCTAAAGGCCGACAGAGGGCCCTATACAGATCAGCTGGGCCCTCTTAAGGTCAACAGGTGGCCCTCTACAGATTGGCTGGGACACTGCAGATCGACAGGGTCCCTAAAGGCTGGAAGAGGGCCCATTTCAGGTCGACAAGCGGGTTTTTATTTCGCAGGTGCGGGTTTATATAGGCGGGAGGCAGGGACGTGGCACGCGCCGAATGGGGTGCGATCGTCGGTGTAGACGGTCACCTGAGCTTATGTCGGGGGCGGTTCCAGATATTTTTTCAAGGGCATAGGGGCGCATTTTTTCCGGGGAACAGGGGCGCATTTTTGTATCGGTAAATTGGGGCGCAGTTTCTTCAAACATGCACCTGGGCGGATCTAGGATTTTTCCGAATGGGGTGGGCGGCTGACCCAGAGGGCGGCATTTTCGCCGTCAAAGAGGATCCCATGGGACTAGAGGGGCGTTAAATGTTAATTAATAACATACATTTTCCTGCAATTTTTGTTAAATTATCTTACGCTTACTCATTTGCCGTTTGTCTTTTCGAAAAAGCAAAATTTTACATGTATTTTACAAAAAAAATGATACTGAATTTATTTGTATAGCACTCTCACATGTAGGTATGCCGTCCGTCAGTAGCACGCATTTCCGTCAGTAGCACGTATATTCGAGTGCGATCGTGGATGTGACTAATTATGTCACGGCTCACTCACCTCTCTCTGGCCTGCCGAAATATACCCCCCTCTCTCCTCTCTGACCTGCCAAAATGCCAAAATCACTCTCCTCTCTGACCTGCCGAAATCTACCTAGCTCTATCTCTGCCTGAATATATCTGATGGAAGTGGTAGACATTATTGTCTACCACTTCCATCAGATGCCGACGCTTCCATCTTCCACGGAGCGCCTCTCGTCCAAATTCCATCGTAGCCACGTCGTTGCGGTGCTTGTTGAAGTCCTTCCCCGTAGCGCATTTGACAATCGCGCCCGCCTGATTTGTTCTTGCACCAAGAAGGGTTGGCAGGGAGAGATGTTCGAGTTGATGCATGGGGCTGGCGTCGCGACTCGTGCCAACTCGTCCTATTTACCCTTGACTGGGATGACCTGCGTCGGTGGCAGCGGCCTGAGTAAGATGAAGTCAATGCGCGGGGAGGCCCGTGCCGAAAGTTTGTGACACGTAAATCCTTCGACTTTAAATTCCGCCTGTCAGCAAATATTGTGCGATCGGATATGGTCCATGCAAACAGCTCTGCTTAGTGAAGGGGACCGACACCATGGTGTCGGCGCGAAACGCATTCAAACGTAAGGTTTGAACCAAATACAAGTATGCGCTCAGCTTTAGCTGACAGCACGAGGATAGACCGTTCACGGTAAGTCCAGGAGCTTCCCCGTCTCGGCATATAACTTGTTTAGCGGGAAAGTGATTTAGGGTAGCCCCTGCCTCGTCCTGAGTGATACTCATTCTACATCAATTGAAGGAATAGCATCACAAACTATTGTTCTTCTTGTCTCCCATGAGTGACACTCAGTGGCGTGCGTAGAAATTCACAAAGGGTCGGCTGCAGGGTCATCACTCCGTCTGAGGGGCCCTAGGTCTGAGGGAACCCTTAGTCAGCCTGAGGAGACCCTATGTCAGCCTGTTGGTCTTTATGTTCCGTCTGAAGGGCCTTTGGTTGGCGTGAGGGGCCCACGGTCGGGTTGAGGGGATCCTCCGGCGCCCCGAAGGGGATCTTGGTCGGCCTGATGGGCCCACAGTCAACCTGAGCGGTCCTCGGTCGGCTTGAGAGGACCTCGATCGGTCTGAAGGAGAACTCGGTCGGCGTGAGCGCCCCCCCCCCCCCCCCCCCTGTTGAGCTGAGGGGCCCTCGTCGGGCATGAAGAGCCCTTAGATGATTTATAGGCCTGATAGAACCCTTGCCATGCCTGAGCGGATCCCAGGCTGGTCTGAGAGGGCGATTGTCAAGGCCTGAGAGAGCCTCGCACCTCCGGCGGTCACTGGCAGGAGGGGCGCCGTCACTGGCCGGAAGGGTGCCGCCATTGGCTCTAGAAGGGCACCGTCATTGGCCGAAGGGGCACCGTAACTGGCAGATGGGGCGTCGTCACTGGCCGCAAGAGTGCCGTCACTGGCCGGAGGAGTGCCATCACTGGCCAGATAGACGCCGTCACTAGCCGAAGTGGCGCTGTCACTGGCTAGAGAGGCGCCGTCATTAGCCGGGGGCGCCGTCATTAGACGGAGGGGCGCCGTCACTGAACAGCGTAGCACTGTCATTGTCTGGAGGGGTGCAGTCACTGGCCGGAGGGGCGCCGTCATTTGCCGGTGGTGTGCCGTCACTGGCCGGAGGCCGGAGTCTTTGACGTTACATTAGCAGATTAGGTTGGTTCGGTGGTTCACTGTCTCAAAACGCACTGTCGGCACACAAACACAAACTCAAGCTCACTGGTGGCTCTGTATTTCAACCTCCAAAACACCTCCGTCCCAAACTCGGTCTCTGCGCAGCGTGTCGAGCGGTCATTGGTCGAGAGGATTACAAGGTCACAAGGTCGACTCATCACTGGCGGGCGGCGAAGTGCGGTTTGAGTTCGGGTCGCCGGCGGGAGATGCCGCTAGTGTTGTAAGCGCCAGCTGGCTGCAGACACTGCCCTGCTGGCCGGGCGGGTGAGCGGGGGGCGCTGCTCGGTGACAGGTAACATTACACGCCCGGCGGTGGCATCGGTCATACTCCCCACTCGAAATCCGGGAGGATTTCGAAACAAAAGCGGACAAAAGCGGAAAAAAAACGGACAGTAGTACACAACACAATACAGCACGGCACGGCACGCCGCCAAACGCCTGCGGGGCACCACCGCCGCCTCACTCGGCTGCCTCCAACTGGAACAGCCTGCTGAGCGGACGGCGGGTGCTCCGGCCGCGCAGGCTGATGACGGCGGCCCGCACTCGGCCGTCCGGTCCGTGCAGCAGCTGCACCACGCGCGCCAGCGGCCACCGACCGGGCGGCCCCTCGCTGTGGACGAGGACCACGTCACCCACGCTGGGTACACGGGCCGGTTGGCCTCTGGGTGAGCTGCTCCAACAGCGGAGAGCACGCTGATACTCGGTACTCCACCACCTGATCAGGTGATCGCAGACTCGCTTCCGATGTCTCCACGCCCTGCTGACCGGGCATTCATGTAGAGTCGGGCACACAACACCATCGATAGTTGTCACACCGAACAACAGGTGAGCCGGGGTCAGTAGGTCCTCACCATCACCCTGGGTGAGGGGGCGTAGATTTACAACAAAAAAACGAGCTCGTACAGTGTAGCGGATAGTTCATCAAACGTGAGATGACACAGGTGCAGGGTAATACGCAGAGCCGATTTGGTCACGCCCACCATGCGCTCCCAAAACCCTCCCCACCAGGGGGCAGCCTCCGGGATAAACTTCCATGTCACAGACCTCGGTAGGTGGCCCAGCAGAGCATAGAAGGTCCGCGCGTTGTCACTGTACACAAGAGCCGGAGTGCCGCGGATAGCAAAGAACCGCCTCAGGGCCAATAACAGGTCAGCAGTCGTCTGCGATCGGACCAGCTCGAGGTGCACTGCGCGAGAAGTGGCACAGGTGATGAGCAGCACCCATACCTTGGTTGCGCTGTTCTCGACAAACAACGGCCCGAAGTAATCCACGCCTATTTTGGTGAACGGGCGAGACGGTTGGGTCCTGAAGCTCGGCAGAGCTCCCTCTGGTGACCTGTACGGTAAACACCGGTAGCGGCGGCAGCGGCGGCAGGTGTCAACGGCGCGGCGTACAGTTCGTCTTCTTACCGCGTACTCAGCTGTCAGCAGAGCCAGAGTGACCCGCGTGCCCTGGTGGAAGCACCGCCGGTGCGCATCTTCCACAATCAGCGTCGTGATGTGTGCCAGGTCGAGTAGGATCGGTACCGGGCGCTCGCCGGTCCTCAGCGTCGCCTCCAAAACACCGTCATCACTGAGCTGCGGGCGGAGTTTGATGAGTGACGATCCTGTTGGCAACAGCTTGTGAGCGCGCACAGCCTCCATCTCACCTGGGTACGTGCGGAGTTGTGCGGTTCTGATCCAGAAGTGGAGGCTTCTTCTCTTCTCTTCCGATGTCAGCAGTCCGGTCACTCGCTCGGTCCTCGGCAAGCGGCTGTTGAAGACAAAGCGATAAACCTATGCCAGTCTATTCACAGCCTGAGCGAGACTAGAGCACGCGGTCACGTCGAACGGCAGCACCTCCCTGCACTGGCTGGTCAGCAGACTCATCGCTACCGGCGTCTTCTCCCTCTTCAGCTCCAGAGCCGCATCCGGAGACGGCTGCAGGTCGTCACTCGGGGTTGGTAGCACCGAGAGTGGTCCAGCAGCTGAGTCCTGCCTGAGGAACACGGGTCCGTTCCACCACACCTCGCACCTCTCCAGTGCAGACATGGACATACCTCGCGTCCCAAGGTCCGCCGGGTTGTCCTCTCCCCGGACGTGGTGCCACTGCTCCTGTCTGGACAGCTGGAGGATGTTAGTCACGCGATTCTGTACAAACACTTTGAGCTCCTTCCCGCTGTTCAGCCAGTACAGAACATCCATGGCGTCCGTCCAGTAGACGACCCGTGGCTCGGTCAGGTCCAGCGCACGTCTGACGAACTCCATCATCCGGCAGCCGATCAGTGCCGCCATCAGCTCCAGTCTGGGCACGCTGAGGGCGGGGGTCACGGGCGCGAGACGAGACTTTGCAATCAACAGTCGAGACTCCCCACCCTGCACAACATAGATGGCCCAGCAGTATGCTCTCTTCGAGGCATCACAGAAGACGTGGTACGTCACGTCAGCAGAGGTCACCGCTGCACGAGGGAACCACACAACACGGTCAGACGCGTCTCTACACCAGGTGGCCAGCTCCCTCTGGAGCTCGGGCGTCAGGTCCTCATCCCAACCAGCGGGAGACTGCTCTTTCCAGGTCCTCCGCCACATCAGAGAGCTCTGTCGACAACAAGCCACGGAGAAAGCACGCCGAGAGGGTCGAACGGTTTACTCAGCGTGGACAGCAGTTGGCGCTTGGTGGTACTGGTGACGACAGGCAGGGTGGGCAAGCACACGGCGAGACGGTCCGCGCTGGTACTCCACAGCAGACCCAGAACAGGGGCGTCCGAAGTCCCGTCACCGGAGATGCGCAGCTTGTGCAGCTCCATACCGGCATCAGAGAAGATCTTCTCGGTCCTCTCCATGCTCATCTCCGCTTCGGTCCTGCTGGCGAAGGAGGTGCACACATCATCCATATACAGCCCCGCCTCCAGCTTCACACAGAGAGACGGTTCGGTAGCGCGATACTGATCCAGGTGGGTGGAGATCGTTTGCAGCAACATGAACGGAGGGCAGGTCAGTCCGAACGGGACTCGTCTGAAACGCAGACTCTGGTCAGCCCACAGAAACTGTAGATACTTCCGGTCCTCTTCTGCGACTGAAACCTGGTGGAAGGCTGCTCGGATGCCAGTTTGTGCGGCCACAGCGCCTCGCCGGAAGTTCAACAGCACCGCCGGCAGTCGCCGCAACAGGTTACCTCCAGCGTCGAGGTAGTCGTTCAGGCCGCGACCAGTAGCGTCCCTGGCAGAGCCGTCGTACACGATACGCAGCTTTCCGTTCCGCCAGATGCCTCGGTGTGGAAGGTAGAAGCCGCTGGTGTCTCCGACCGGTGGTGCCTCCACGACGCCAGCTCGCTCGAGTTCCGCCAGGTGGCAGCCGTACTCCTCCCGCTCAGAATACGTCAGCCGCTCCTCCATGCGCCTGGTCCGCACCGCTGCAGAACGGAGGTTAGTGACAGGGCGCTCTTCAGACGTCCACAGCAGACCATCTCGTACCTCTGGCCATCCGCGCTCCACGTCGGCTTCGCGGGTTGCCTCGTCTCCTCCTCCGCGGTGAACCCGACCGCGTCCAGACTCCAGAGCTGCTCCGGTCTGAAGTCAGGCGTGTGAAGACGGCTGCAGCGGAGCGCGTACTTCACTGCGGGCGAGGTGACTGGTGCTTCATCTCTGCCGTGAAGAACGTAACCGAATACCGTCTCTACGGCCCTGAGACGGTCGGTTAGCGGGATCTGGTCCCACATCACCACCCTGTACAGTTGGTCGACACCGATCAGGATGTCCACGGGTCCACCATCGAAATCGTCAGCAAGCAGCAGGTGCGGCGCAAACTTAACAGCAGGAGGTGGAGCGGGGGTCGGCTGGGAACACAGGCGCTCGGTCTTCCACAGGTCAAACTCGTGGTCGTCCGTCCCCTCCATGACGACTCCTCAGGGTCATCCTCACCTTCTCGTAGAGCCTGGGCTCTTCACCTCGCTCCTGGAAGCCCATGCAGGCAAACGTGCCGCTCCCCACCGTGGGGAGGCCGAGAAGCTCCGCCGCTGACGTCCTGATGTATGACGAGTCAGAGCCGCCGTCCAGCAGAACACGCAGTATGCACGTCCCGCGGGATCCTGTCGCCTCCACCAGAGCGCAGACTCCGTCGCTGGCGGCGAGGTGGTCAGACGGTGGAGGCGCTGAGCTGGGTGGGTCACAGGGCGAGCGGTGGGTAGTCACAGGTGGCGCCACCTCTGCGTCCACGGCGGTCAGCGCTGTAGACGCAACAGTCATCACGTTAGAAGCGTATGGTTCATGCGCGGTCACAACGTGCTCAGCAGGCACGTCCGGTACGGTACTGGCGCTCATGGCCTGGTGGGGTGCAGCAGGTAACCAACCTCGGCGCGACGGTTGCTGACCGGTTTGTGGTGGTGACTCCCGATGAGGCGGCTGGTGGTTCTCGTCCCGACAGGCGGCAGACGGTGGCTGGAAACGTCCGACAGGACGCGTCAGGGGCGGCCGCTGGTTAGGCACGCCCGACTGAGGCAGACGCCTCTGATCGGGCGTGCTGCTGCTGCTGTGGAGACTGGTATGATGCGACCCTCCACACAACAGACAGTCTGAACTGCGACAGTCACGTGCGAAGTGGGGCGACAGCGAAAGCACACACCAGCAGCCCTAACAATCTCCCACCTGGCAGCAACATCCTGGTTCCTGTACACCTGGCATGCTGCGAGCCCATGCCTAGCCGTCCCACAAGCCACACACCGCCAGTCACCTTCGGCACGTCCAGCAGAGCGGTTCACATGCTGATCCTGTAGGTTGGTCCGACCAACCTGTCTGTGAGCCGCCAGGCCACTCACAGTCGCCCAGCCGGCGGACGGTCTGGAAGAAGACTCGGCAGGTGCAGCCCTGGTTGAGCCTGCAGCCTGCTCCCGCACCATCATCTCTCGCTGCACGAAGTCCAGGAAGGCCCTGAAGTCGCCAGCTGGTTGCCTCGCCCACTCAAGGCGCCGGGCCTCCGGCAGCTTCCCCTTGAGAACTGGTAGCAGGAGACTGGAGAAGCTGTCTGAGGAAACACCAAGAGTCTCCATCTCCAGGCCCCTCACACGAGCGGTCAGTCCGTCGGTGAGGTCACGAAGTGCCGTCAGATCCTGTGGGTCCCTCACCTCTGGCAACTCTAGCAGCTGCTTCATCAGCCTCTCACGTCGGACGTCATCTCTGGAAAACCTGCTCTTCGGGACATCTACGGCGGCACCGTAACCCTCAGTTGATACAGGTACCCCCTCAACAGCCTGCTTTGCACTGGACCCTAGGTGCGACTTTAGGATAACAAACTTCTGAACATCAGCATACCTAGGGTTGCAGTGAATCGACACATCATAAAGCTCCCAGAACTCTGCCCACTTCATCACATCACCGTCAAAGGTCGATATCTTCACCACCAGGGAGGACCTCAGATCAAACTGCTGGTCATCACGGGCTCGGTTGGACTCAGAGTGGGAGGTGTCAGCAGCAGATGCAGACTCTAGGCGGCTGAGCACCCTGGAGGCCTTGCAAAGCTCCTCTGACATAACAGCATCATGAGTGCTATCGTCCTGCAAACCTGCCTTGTCAAGACTAACCTGAAGCTCCCTCATCTCCTTCTGCAGCTTGTCCAACACATTAATTTTATATGCCAGATCATCTTGATCACTGTGGCAGACACACGATATTCCTTCAAACCATTGCCCATTCTGGTGGCCTTCCCTCTCAGCCTGGTTCGTTGTTGTGACTCCTCTTCCATCTTGATTCCAATTCACCAACACTTGCAAACAACAAAGGCTCAAATCTTGATAGGCTTAACCAACCAGAGAAAATCAACAAGAAAAAAAAAACAAAGACTGAAAAAGATCAGTGCATCCGGCCCGGGAGACTATTTGACGTTACATTAGCAGATTAGGTTGGTTCGGTGGTTCACTGTCTCAAAACGCACTGTCGGCACACAAACACAAACTCAAGCTCACTGGTGGCTCTGTATTTCAACCTCCAAAACACCTCCGTCCCAAACTCGGTCTCTGCGCAGCGTGTCGAGCGGTCATTGGTCTAGAGGGTTACAAGGTCACAAGGTCGACTCATCACTGGCGGGCGGCGAAGTGCGGTTTGAGTTCGGGTCGCCGGCGGGAGATGCCGCTAGTGTTGTAAGCGCCAGCTGGCTGCAGACACTGCCCTGCTGGCCGGGCGGGTGAGCGGGGGGGGGGGGGGGGGCGCTGCTCGGCGACAGGTAACATTACACGCCCGGCGGTGGCATCGACATTCGACACCGTCACTGGTCAGAGGGGCGCCGTCACTGGCCAGAGGAGCGCCGTCACTGGCCAGAGGGGTGCCGTCATTAGCCGGAGGGGCGCCGTCATTAGCCGGAGGGGCGCCGTCACTGGCCGGAGGGGCGCCGTCTATGACGGGATGCACTCACTGGCCGCCAAAGCACCGTCACTGGCCGTAGGGACGTCGTCACTGGCCGGAGGGGCGCCGTCACCTGACCGTAGGGCGGCACATGGTTAGGTAGCGGCATCTGACCTGAGGGCGGTGCCCCGCCAGAACGCGGTACGTGACCTGAGGACGGGACCTTGGCTGAGGGCGGCACCTGGCTTGAGAGCGGCACCTGGCTTGAAGGTGGCACCTGACCAGGGGGCGGCACCTGGCCTGAGGGCGGTACATGACCTGCACGTGGCCAGGGGCGGCATGTGGCCAGGGGCGGCACCCAGCGTAAGGGCGGCTCCTGGTCTGAGTGCACCAAATGGCAGAAGATATCAAAACATTGGTCTGCTTACGAGGTCCTTCCGCGACTTCGGCGCGGAGGGGGAGGGACAGCCGCCCCCCCCCCTGTATCCGCCAGCAGGGGGGGGGGGGCGGCCGCCCCCGCCCCCCCCCCCCCCCCCGCCGCCGCCCCCCTGTATCCGCCCCTGGCTTATGTATAAGAATACACATGCACGGTGTGGAGCCTCCACCGGGAGTATAAGCTGTACCACAGCAGGGCCCTCGAAAGGCCGGCAGGGCCATCCAAAGGCCGACAAGGCCCTCTAAAGGCAGGAAGGGCCCTATTCAGACCGGAAGGGCCCTCTAAAGGCCGGCAGGGCCATCCAAAGGCCGACAAGGCCCTCTAAAGGCAGGAAGGGCCCTATTCAGACCGGAAGGGCCCTCTAAAGGCCGGCAGGGCCATCTAAAGGCCGGCAGGGCAATATAAAGGCCCGCAGAGAGCCCTCTATAG